>CM046529.1:3713695-3836484 GCA_024713555.1 Spirodela polyrhiza | reverse complement strand
ATATGTCACCAGAAGCCTGCCACTGTCTGTCGTCAAAGCACTTCATCGATGGGGATGACGACTTGGAGGAAATCAAGCGCTTCTTGTTCTCAAATAAAGGAAAGCTTAATGGAGATGGTGATATTCCTCCTGTAATCGCTCTCGTGGGTATGGGTGGCCTTGGGAAGACGACCCTCGCTCAGTCCGTGTACAATGACCCTCAAGTCCAGAAACGTTTCAATAAGAAGATTTGGGTCTGCGTCTCTGAAGAGTTTGATTTGGTGAGGTTGACAAGAGATATGCTCCCGGATTTGAAAAATACAGGGATCTTACACAATTGAATTCACTTCAGAAAAAGTTGGTGGAAATTGTTAATGAGAAAAAGCTTTTGCTTGTGGTTGATGATATTTGGGAACACCGAAATCTTAATGCGACTTCTTGGGGGGATCTATGTAAACCCTTGCTTGGTGTCTCAACTGGAAGCAAAATCATAGTGACTACAAGGGATCGAAATATTTTGGATGGAGTAATAACGCCAGCTCGAGTCCATCCATTACCTTATCTTTCCAATGACGATTGCTGTATGCTGTTTAGTCAGTATGCCTTTGAGGGTCGGGACTTTGACATAGAAGACCACAACCTGCTGGATATTGGGAAGAAAATCTCCAATAAGTGCAGAGGTCTACCACTAGCTGCAAAGACTCTTGGAAGCTTGTTGTCTCGTCAAGATGATAAAGAATGGAAATATATGCTAAAAAATAGTGACACTTGGGGTAGTGATGACCAGAATCCCATAATGCCTATACTTCGGTTGAGTTACCAGTATTTGCCGACCGAGCTCAAAAAATGTTATAGGTATCTTTCTGTGTTCCCAAAAGACTACACCGTTTTGAAGGAACAACTTGTCCGTATGTGGATGGCCCACGGTTATATTACTCGAACAGAGCAAAGGAAAGAAAAACAGCCAGAAGACATCGGTGAGAAGTACATAAATGAGCTGGTATCAAGGTCGTTATTTGAACAGTCTAGAGATGTTTTCAATGATGAGATATTCACGATGCATGACTTGATCCATGATCTAGTGAGAGAAGCTTCACAAGGTGAATGGTGTAGTGTGGAGGACGGCATGTTTGAAGACAGGCAAGACGACAATTTTTTACATTTGTCAGTCATTTCCATTGAAAATTATCCCCAAGAGCATGCTCAGTGGCAACATAACATTCGATCCCAATTAGATTTCCACCGGATGCTGGAATGGTCTGGTATCAGCAAAATGAAGTGGCTAAGAGTTCTTCATCTGGATGACTTCGGTAACTCGCTGTACTATTTGGAGCCGCTAGACTGCATTAGTGATTTGAAGCACCTACGTTATCTTTATATTTCAAGTACCAGCATCAATAAGCTTCCTGAATCCGTGCGGAGCCTACATCTCTTGGAATCATTGGACTTGGATTTCACTATGATTTGTGATTTGCCTGATTCGATTGGCTTCTTGAAACGCCTGCGTTATCTTGGTCTTAGTAATACGGACATCACGTATCTTCCCGAATCACTAGGGATGTTTGACCAGCTTCACACACTGAATGTAAAAGGTGTTCATTGTTGTCTCCCGGATAGTATAGCGAAATTGTCAAGTCTGAGGCGGCTCTTCTGCAAGGATGATTTGGTACTTCCCTCAGAGATCAGAAAACTGACAGATCTTTATACATTAAATGAGTATGAGAATGGCCGACATGTTATAGTCAAAGAGTTCACAGATTTGGTTAATGTGGACGAGGCAAAGAAGGCATCCTCGTACAGCAAGGAGCACCTTAAGGTCTTATCCTTGGTCTGGCATGACAACCCATCTTCTACGGCCTATCATCTACATGGGGACGTTTTAGAAAGCCTTGGGAGGCATCCCAACCTTAGACAGTTTTACCTGCAAGAGTTTGCAGGAAGTTCTCTTCCATTTTGGTTGACAAATCCTCGTTACCTTTCTAGGCTCGTCCGCATTGATCTGGTTAGATGCGAACAATTGGCATCCTCCTCTATCGACGATTTCAAGAATCTCCGAGTTCTAAAGATTATCAAATGTCCTCAGCTCCAACTTCTGCATTTAGGAGGGCTTCGATCTCTCCAGCATCTTTATATAAAAGAGTTCAATCAAGATATTCCCTTTGACTTTTCGTCTGGTGGTTTTCCAGCATTGGAGAGTATAGAACTGGAAGATTTGCCCAATTGGAGGTCGTGGGCAGGTCCTAAAAAGAAAGAGTGCTGGAGCCTTCGAAAGCTCTCTATTGTTGGTTGTAGCTCTCTGAAGAACTTCTCTGTAAGTTGCCATCTTAGGCTTAAAGACATTTGTGTGAAGGATTGTCCAGTGTTAGAGATCTCGTGGGACGACAGCAAAGAATTACATCGCATGGAAAAATACTGCAAGACAAACATACAAGAGATAAAAATCCTTTCACATGGTTATGACTGACCAGAAGCTATGGAACAGAGTCAGAAACTCCCCCCCGACATTCTTTTGTGGAATTTAAACACCGTAGAGCATTTGGTCATCAATAAATGTGATACGCTGAAATCCATATTTTCAGAAGAGCTACCATCATCACTAAAATCCATTAAGCTATATGGGTGCCATAATATGACAGATCTTCAACTAGGCAACCAACGTGCCCTTGAATATTTAAACATTATGTACTGCTATAAACTCTCAAAAGTGGAATGTATATCATCAATACTGAGATTCCTTCAAATGCGCTGCTCAGTGAAATCAGTCTTCCACCATCCTCGTAACCTCAGTAATGTGGAATATCTGAGTATTAGGAATTGTGTATTTGAGTTCTCTCATGTGCTACAGCTACCATCCACATTGAAAGTGTTGAAGATTGACCAGTCGATACTGCTTGAGTTTGTTAAATGTTCCAACTTGACTCTCTTTCCATTTTACTGGCTTGAGGACTTGGAAGAACTAAAGAGTTATTATTGCTCTCAGTCTCTTGGATTTGAACATGTGAAATGGCTGCCACCAAAACTAAAAAAACTTGAAATTTCCCATTGTTCTGACTTGACTTTTTTCCACTTCACGTGCTTGAAAACTTAGAAGAATTGAAGATTATAGCTTACAATGGGCCTGATGTATTCACAGATACAAAATGGCTACCATCAACACTGAAAAAACTTGAGATTAATAATTATTTAAATCAGTCTTTTTCTATGAGGATATACCTTTCATTGGACCGATTATATGCCCTAGAATGCCTGAAGCTTATATACAGCCCACCGCTTTGCTTCCCACATGAGAAAAGTCTGCCATCAACACTACAAGAGCTTTATATCATTGGGTGTCCAGAACTGAAAGAATGGTGCAAAAGGAACAAGCAAAGACTAAGAGATATCCCACTATTGAACATAGGAGAGGAACAGCAGAATGACGAGGACTACAACGAGGACCAAGATGAGGCGGACAAAGACATGGACGAGGAGGACGAGGACATGGACGAAGACAAGGACAAGGAGGATGAAGACGTGGTTGAGGACGAAGACAAGGACAAAGACAAAGACGAGGAGGATGAAGATGTGGATGAGGAGGACGAAGACATGGACGAAGACAACGACGAGGGAGGCGAAGATGTGGATGAGGAGGACGAACACATGGGTGAAGAGGATGACTGAATCTCGATTCCAAGTCCCATGATTGCTTTGGGATTGGAGATGAGGCCGAACAGATGGTAAGATACTTCAGATCAGCAGAGCATTGGGCGCCCAAATCTTCTGCCCACGTCCGCACCTAGTCTCTGTTCTCTGGTTCAGTATCCACCTTCTTCCAGTCTGTCATCAGGAGAGGGAGCTTCAGATGTTCTGATGGGGATCACAAAGTAAGCAAATTACTTCATTAGTTCCAGGATTCTCTGCTGGTGCTTGGCCTTGGGCCTGCCGGTCACCCAAGCAGCCTTCTCCCTCCCCGAACGGTTCGGAAGCTTTGACTGGGAGTAACAAAATTTCTGTTGTCAAAGAAATAAATTGGCTTGAGAGGACGGAAAACCACGTACAGAGCCCAAATATCGTCCCATGACCACTGCCTAATTTTGGTCGTTCAAAGTTGTTCTCTGGAGAATGCGAATGAGGCATGCAAGTTTCCCATAAGAAGCGGTGGCTGATGGGCCAGCCCACTAACTTCGTAGCTCCTCTTGAGAGTGCTTACATGGCCCCACCACAGCACGCCACGTCGCCCATCCACCCATCTCGAGCTTCTGCACATCTCTCTGTGGCTAAGAGCTTGATACTCTGTTTCAGTCGCAACACCAAAACTCACAGCAAAATAGTTTCTCCCCCAAAGAATTTACACAGACTCGGCAAATTATCACTTGTTTGGGGCACCAAAAGGAATGCTTCACAAGTCAATCCTTTCAGATGAGCTTGGTTTTCCTATTTTTCGTGGATAGAATATTATAAAATATAGTATTTAGAACTATTCTTTGTTCCTTCCACTCCTTGTTTTTTTATCTCCTCGACTGCTCTATGTTCAGTTTCTTGCAATGCTTAATCGGATGACAAATTTTGCATACAATTGGCCACCAATTTTATAAAATTTTAAAATCTTAATAAATTTAAAAAGAAAAAAATCTGAAAATGAGAAAGTAAAAATTAACACTATTCATGATGACATGAGGCTGACCTTTTTCCTCCTGCAAAATTGGGAGGTCAACTAGGTTAGCCAACATTTTAGCATATTTCCTTGGTAAGCTTGAGCTTATATCTCAAGGGAAAAAAAGATAAATTACTTAAAATTCGTATCAATTATCTAAATGACCAGTCAATCACATATCAATGAGTAAGACATCTATACATCTTATTCTTCAAATATAAAATTTAAAGGTTCCACAAATAGGGAAAATTTTGAAACTATTAGTACAAGGTTAAATAGAGCGAATCCGAGAATCCTTTGCTATAATAGACAAAGCAGATACTAACATGTTCCACAATCGATAGACACGTGCAAGAAGGGGTGGGGTGTTAGCTGAGTTTGACCAGAAGTAAGACATTCTAACGATATCTATCCCAAGGCTTTTAGGATATTTATGAAAACCCCCAGTTACGTTTCTCTTGCACCTTATACTCTATTGCACTTGCATACATCTGCCATTATACCTGGATTTTTAATATTGATATTCTGTGCTTGTAAAATAAAGAATTGAAATTCATTAAGATGATAGAAAATTTTTAAATGTGCGAAAGTATTTTCAGATTTATGGAAAATTCTTATTGGGAAATAATTGTGGAGTGAAACTATACAAAAAACCAAACATCCAAGGATAACTTTGATGGATTCACTTTGAGACTATATACAGTAAGAGGATGAAGAAACTAAAGATCAAACGCTTTAAAGAAAGTGTTTAAAGAGAAGGGAGACGTGGAGCCGGTCACCGCTCGAGTTCCTCTTGCTGAAACATGATGGGGGCGAAGGGCACCGGGGAATGTAAGGCGGTATTATGCTGAAGTCCAACAGCTCCGAAAAGAAGGCGTAACCAAGGCCATGGTACCTCTTCTGGGATCCTCTGTTTCAAGGCCGCTCTCACTATTCCCCTGTCCTTCAATCTCCTCTCTGATCTGTCACCGGGTCTCTGGTGGCTTCGAAAAACTAGCGTGTTTCATCTAAGCGCTCGTGGTGACTCCAAGGGCCTGCCAGATCTATTGAATCGGAAGACGAACTACCTCAAGGTATTCAGGCGGTTCTTATAGTGGTTTACAGTTACCTCAATAACGTCTCCATTCGCTGCTCGCAATTGGTGGGGGCGGCCGCCTTGTCCACCACTTTGCCTGCTTCTCCACCACCATTCCTGGTGCCGAGAGGCTGCTGCCGCCACCACTGGAGCACTGCCAACTGGCCAGCCAAGCCTCCTTGAGACTGGCTCTGATGTAGCCATTGTCTTCCAACCGCAGGACGCCCACCTCAGGATGTAGGTGACGTTGAAAGGGCGAAAAAGTGAGCCCAGAGGAGGAGCTCAGCCACCACCAGAACGATGAGCAGGTTGTCCTTTACTCTGCTCACCGGCAACAGGCGCTGGGGCCCCAATGGCTACAATAGGGCCGGCCGTAGAGTACACTGTGTTTGGCCCACTAGAGCATAAATGACTTTCTGTTGTCGTTGCTTATGTACTGTACCAAATCAAAGACAAGAAAGTAGCAAATAAGATACTCATTAGTATGTAAAAAAAGTTATATATAACCTCAGCCTAGGCCAAAAAAATAGTTTTGCCTTCCTGATGGCAACGCAACAATGAAAACTTGGACTGCACTACACGATTAAATTTAAGATTTTCCGAACCATAGGGCAACACAAATATGATTACTTGTACTAAAAAGTCGCACATACATCAGACGCCTTAATAGAGCAACTGAAAGTATGCAATGGGACCAATCCACCCCACTAATCAAGGAAAATAAACACCATCAATGATCCATTTCCATGGCCAAGAGAGTATGTACCATGGCCAGATCTTATTTATCTATTGTAACAATTCAGTGACGTTACATGCACTAGGTCATTATCCAACATCAACAGCTCCTATTCAAAACCTTGGTGCTCATAAAAAAGGCGAATTTCATCGATTTTACAAGGTATGTCCCAGGTGAAGCATTACTGTAATCACCTGAACAGAAAGATTTGGGCCCTCCATTGCATTCATAATTTACATGTAAATATTTACCATAACCCTTATTCCCTAAAAACAAGAAATAAAAACCGAGCTCTTTGGTCTGAGGTATTTGTCGTCCATATTTGAGTCACATTTTCATGATAGGAAATCTCCACATTACAGAATTAAAATCCAGCATCACAATTCGGGATGAGATTTAATTCTTTTTCTCATACTAACCATCACCGCACATGAAGAATAAGAGTATGTACTGAAGCAATCGGATTTAGTTTCCAAGCCACCACGTCATAAAAGAAGAAGAAACATATAAATGTCATGACCAAACTGGATTGTTGAAATAAGCATTAGAAATCCCAACGACTGGAAAAAGTGAACTTACTCAACCTGACACAGCGAGTAAGACTATCAGTCAACTTCTATGTGCTTCTGCAGGACACAGCCGTAACAAGATGTATCCTGTCTACCTCTTGACCCTTATTAAAGATCCATAATAGGGGATCATATGCGGCACTGTTGATGCATATAAAGTACCTGAGTCCAAAAAGTTTCAACAATTTCATGACACAAAGTAAATCAAATCAAGAAATGCCTTTCGGAGGGGATTCAAATTAGTCCAAGAATCTGTCATCATCCAATTTGACGGACAGTTAGAAGAGTCCGCCTCATAAACTAGGCCATGAGTTCAAAACACAAGGATGCCAGAAACCGCAGGAGGTGAACATTGGGGGAAAATCACAAGTGCTTGATCCACAGTCGGTCTTCAGGCAAAAATACGCTTATTCTACGGAAAGGTATCCAAAAGTCATATCCAAACAACAAGAAATCGCAAGACAACATATCTCGATGCAGTCATAGGCCATTTAAATGACATTTCGGAATTAAATAACAATAACCGAAATGTAGAGATGTTCAAGACAAACCAGTAGGCGTGCTCGCAACCTTTGAGTAGAGCCGTCTCCTGAAGGATGATCTTATCCAAGCAAACCGTGCAGATCTGACCACCGACCGACTCCTCTAGAGAAGATGACTTAGGAATCTCTCCTCCTTCTCGATCACGCTGACAGCCTGACGACAGAGATCAATCCATACACGTTTGATTTTGAAACCCAAGAAATCTCTCAAGTCAAGGTATCTCCAACAGATCTCGGGAAAAAAAACAAGGGAAAGACTCCTGGCTTCCACCCCGTCATCAACATCCTAAACTGAGCCTGAAATCATGAACGGTGTAGACTGCAAGATTCACAGAGACGGGGCATGTTACCTTCTCCATGAGGGTTGAGAGACGGCGCCACTGGATGCGCTCTCCATGGGCGGTGGGGGACCCCCCGCATCAGGTTGATGCCCGAATGTGCTCGAAAATTCCTACGGCTCCAGGTATTTTCTCTGCTGTTATAGCTTTTGAATGATCTCAGCCGCCCATTCTGAGCACCTCCCATAATCTGCAGTCCAGATTGGAAGTGAAAGCCCTCAAAGATGTCTTGCTGCTTGACCCTCCAGCTTCAATAACGATAGCCCCCGGTAGCACCCCTCCACATCAAAATAGTTATAATACGTGAAATACTAAAAATGTTGTCATTAAAATTATTTTCTAGAATGAATATCAGATTAAGTATAAACTAGATTATTAAAATAAAACCCAATAAATATTCTAACGTTGAAAAGGAGCAAAGAAATTATACATAGCAAATACCATCTGGAATAACTTCAAGGGCAATGGCTCACATTAAAGTCAAAGGAGGCTCCCGGCAGCTATGTGTGCTATCAACAAATAGATTAGTACCCTTTCCATAGTTATTTCTCCTTGAATAAAACCTTGAGATTCCCAAAATTTTATCTAGATAGTGTTTGAATCAGATTATAGAAAAAAGCGTGTATTAAAACCTTTATTGATTATGATGAGGTTTACTTTCATTGTGGAACACGCTTGTTGACTAACTCAGCTTGCACTTGCCATCACTGGAACTTTTAACAAATCTGTTTATCAGCATTTCAAATCTAAAGTCCATTTGTCTACGAACTAGATCAGGGGTTTCCATGGAAATATTCACTTAACAATATTTCTCATTAAAACATATTTCCACTGATTGGGTTTTTTATTTTCAATGGCAAAGAGGTAGGATAATGGCATTACACACAATGTGGAGAAAGAAATTCAGACGCTTGTGGAGATGTAGACTTTACTTTCTCCCCTTTCTTCCCTGTCTAATATTCTCGAAGGTCTTCGTTTCCGTGTAGAAGCTCTCCAAATGGATGACCTAGTGATCTTACAAAAGAGTTTTTCCATACCATAATAAGTACGGAGCAATCAAAGCGGCGAAATAGAAGATCTACGTGAACCCCCTCTGTTCTTCTTCATTCAAAACAGGAAAGCATCAACAAAACAGCCCTCCCATAGAGATCGTAATGGCATGTTGTCAAAATTTTCTCGAACTTACTTGCCAAACAACTTCCACTTCCGAACTGACTACTCCTCTTAGGTATGCATCTCCCGTCGCAGCTGGCGACACTGGCAGCAGCTGACGACGTGCTCCGCGCGGGCCACTGATCTGGAACAACAGAGGAATAGGAAATAACCCCTAAATCCGTAGGTTGAGGCAGCTTATCCAATCCCATTTCATTTCTATTGTTGCTATTCAAGAGCCGATGATTTACTCCTCTGAAATGGCTGCTGTTTCACATCGTCTGGGGATCCAAAATGACATCGCTAATGGTTCTGAAGTTGCATTTGGATTCTCTGGAAGGGGAATCCTTCTTTGCAGGGTATAGCGGTGCATGAACTGTGCCCGTCAGAGCAAAACATAGCAGCCCTTGAGAATGCAAGAAAACACTTAGTGGAGTGACATCTGAAAGAAGACATTAAAAGACATGCTCTGATTACTATCCAACTCTTTTATCAACAGAAAATACAAGAGTCTCAGAGGAGCTGTTGGCTTATATTCCATCACGGGTGACTGAGGAGGATAACAACATGTTGCTTTCCACTTCATCTGATCAAGAAATAAAGTTCCTTCTTGTCGGCTGATAGCGCCCCAGGACCAGATGGATTTATTGGCATCTTCTTCTCTGTCTGTTGGGAGACTGTCTCTTAGAGATATTATAGATGCGAGACTCTCTTTCTTTCTCCATGGTTTTCTGGGTTATACTTCTAACTTTCTTGCCCTTAAAACCCACGGAGCGGTGGAGAATGTGATGAACTAAAAATTGTCGTTAGGATTAATGGTTAATCAAATAACATTTGTATATTGGACTTTAATTCAAAGGAAATGAATATAGGGTGAGTCCAAGTCAATCCACAAGGAAGCGAGAAATCAAACATCGAATTGCAATAAAATATAAGTGGATATTCAATAAATGTTTAAGAAGACTTCAAGAGAGATATTTGTGGTTATTCTATAAAAGAAATTGAAGCATAAAAAGAAAGACATAAACTGAACTTAAATGTTGAAATGTAAATTGTTTGAAAGTAAATCTCCTTTATGGCCAATTAGTTCTCCCCACCTTGTGTCACTTTAAGATGATAAGAGCTTGGTGGCTGAAAGGGGCTGAGAAGAAGCAAAGCAGAGAGGGATCAAAGCTCCCAATCCTTCTCCCAAATTCCTAACCCCTTGTCACTAATGGGGAAGAGGACTCAAGGAAGTGAGTGAGAGAGAGAGAGGAGCTCCTGGAGAGCACGATGAGAGAGAGAGTCGACGGAGAGAGAAGGAGACCGGTGGGCGAGAGAGATTTGACTCAGAGAGAGGGAGAACGCGACAGGGAGAAAAGACGATCGTGAGATAGCGTGACCACCTACATCTACTGAGAGCCTGCCCGTCGACCCCGAGAGAGAGAGCCCTATTAGAGAGGGAGACCCAATCAACCCCACCGGCGAGAGGGAGAGAAGACGGCGAAGAGAGGGGAGCGCGACACTCAGAGAGAAGTGGGTTGGCAAGCCCACCTTCGAAGAAGAGAACGGCGAGAGGGGGAAAAGACGATCGGAGAGAGGGAGAGCGCGATGAGAGGGAGCGGGGACGGAGAGAGAGAGAGAGCGCGAGAGAGGGAGAGAACAGCAAGAGAGAGGGGGAGACGCGGAGAGAGGGAGAGCGCGACCAAGACAGAACGGTGAGAGAGAAGAGAAGACGGCAAATGAGGGATGGCTGACGTGGACATTTAGTCCCACACCGCGTGACGAGAGAGAAGCGACGGCGGGACCCGAGATTGGGAAGATGACGGCAAGAAGAAGAGAACGGCGAGAGGGGGAGAAGACCCCCCGCATCAGGTTGATGGAGAGAGGAAAATTCCTACGGCTCCAGGAGAGGGATTCTGAGAATGGCAAGAGGGAGAAAGATGTCTTGCCGGACCCTCCAGCTTCAATAGAGCCCCCGGTAGAGAGCGCCACATCAAAATAGTTATAGAGGGAAATACTAAAAATGGGGAATATCAGAAGACCCGGAGAGAGGAAAAGGAGCAAAGAAATTATACATAGCAAATACCATCTTGGCTCAGAGAAAGAAAGGGGTTCCCGAGGAGACAACAAGAGAGAGGGAGATTCCCAAAATTACTAGATAGGTTTGAACAGTTATACTAAAAGAGGATGATCTCTCATTCATGAGAATGGGGTCTGGAACTTTATAAACCAATTTGAAATCTAAAGCCAAAATAGGGAAAGAAATATTCGCCAAATCAGTTAGAAGAGAGAGAGGTTTTTATTTTCAGGGCAAAGAGAGAGAATCATTAGAGAATGTGGAGGCCTTCATTGGCTCTCCCCTTCCTGAAACCATGGAGCCTTCCCATTGGCTCTCCAAATGGAGGCACCAAGTCTGTTGCACATGGGGCGAGAAGATCTCTCCCACTGCCCAAAAAGGGCGCCATCAATCAGCCCTCCCAGGGCATGCACGTTACTTGGCCCCCACTTTCTCTTGGCTCTCTACTGGTCCATGTGGCAGCCATGGGTTGGCCCATGGGTCTTTCTAGGTAATGATTTACCCATTATCTCTTAATGGGCTTTGTAATGGCTATATAAAAAAAACTCTCAAAGTATTTTTCCTTAAATGTGTGTTAGTCATAAAATTATAGTCTTTTATCTTTATTTAAGTGACTTATATTTTTTCTATGCCAAGAATGGAATTGAGTAGTTTTATGTTTATTTTGTAAGTGGATAATGCATTAATATCCTATTATGGTAGTACTTAATGTGTGATTATGATGCATCATCAGAATGCATCAAACTTCTCTTCTCCCTCTCTGTCACTTTGTTTATAGGATAATTTCTAAGATATTTACAGATCAACTGAGTGTCCTACTGCCTAGAATGATTTCTTCTCCACTATGTGCCTTTATTAAGGGAAGAAGTCTCATGGACTGTGTCTATCTGGCGCAAGAGTTAACTCATGATCTGAACAAGCAGAAATGTTATATATATTAAAGTGAGATATGCAGAAAGTTGGAGTGGTCCTTTCTTTTTGCAGTCCTCAGTTGGATTTGCTGATGCTTGGATTGCACTCATTGATAGAATGTTCTCAAATTGCTGGTTTTATCTCCCGGGTCAGTGCATGAGAAGTAGGTGCCTGGGAAGCAGGGCAGGCTGCAGTCCCACAAGCAAGGGAAAGAGCATAGTCAACTCCCAGCCGGATAAAAACAACTCTGCAAGCCAGCCCCTCATCCCTTAATAAAAGTCTTTATTTCTTGTTCGAGTTTCGTTAGCTGAACATCATTTATCGTGACTTCTGATGGAACCTGCTTCCTTGCCTATTTGACTACCAGTCAATGAATGATTGATTGATTAGCAACGAGAAAAGAGTTTTTAGGCGAGTCAGGTGTACGTACTTAGTTAACGATCGATTGATATTCATTTTTGAATAGCATTTGAAGCTGGAACGCGAGAACCCCGGCTTTTTTTAAATCTGCATCCATTCACTTTCATTTAAAACCCGGTTCGCTCTCGGCTACGTTTCCTGCTTAGAAGTGGATTCGAACCACTGACACAAGGATTTTCAGTCCTTTGCTCTAACCAAGTGAGCTACCTGAACCACTTTCTTAAAGTAGATTTTCTTCATCAAATAAAATAGCGCCCTACTGGAGGAGCTTGCTCAAGAACCGAGAGCCGGCCAGGGTGAAGAAATTCAACCTCGTTCGGTCAGGTCTTCTTCGCTATAGACGCCACCAAGAACAAGAAAGGGGCTCTCCGCTCCTAGTCACTAAGTAAAGTAGTGCTTGTCCTCTGGGTTCCAAGTTTTATCTCACGTCGTTTCGTTTCGCCCGCCCGTTCCACTTCCGTGCCGGAGGAAATGGGATTCGAACCCATGATACAATCTTCTTGTTTGTCGATTTAGCAAACCAATGCCTTAAGCCACTCAGCCATACCTCCCTGTTGTTGATCGGAATTGGATGTACCACGTTGCCCATTAACAACATGTAAATGATTAGATCTACTTTAGATCATGGGATTCTAAAAGTTGTCGATGTTAGGAGTACGGTGATTGATTTTATGAATAATTCACCAAGTTTGCTTGTGGCTGAGGTGGTCTTGCACTAGTTTCTAGAAAATTTCTTGAGTCTTTAAAGTTTTATTGTTGAAAATTTCCATTAAACCTTTTGCGATAGTTAATTGCTCTGTGTTCATATTTGAAGCATAATTGGCAACGAGGACTAGACAGATTTTGAAAATTTCTCCCTCATTCTTGATTGAATCTTCCATTTCTACCATTATCTTGATTAGTTGATTATGTGAAGTGTGTAATTTGCAGATGATAGGAATTCTCTAGTCTTTCAATCTTCATTTTGTCACATGAGATGTGATTCATAGGAACAGATATTGGCTTCTACACCTTCAAAAGTTAAAATTTTCAAGTTAGGGATTCATGCTTGCATAAAATATATTATATTGATGCCCTAATCTTCTTAGCAATACATATGTGAGATCATGCTCTTCAATGGTGTATCCACTATGTTTTTGATAGCCTAAATGTAACTATCAAGAGGAGAAGTGCCTTTTCTAAGGTTATATAGTCATGCTTGAAGTTCCATAATACTTGATCTTGACTTACTAGCAAAAAGTTTATTCAATGAACTTCTCCAAACACAATAGACAAAATGGATTCAGAGAGAGAAGAGGTGATGACAAAAAGCACAATTTAATCATTCTTGTACCATTGTTTATATTCTTGATTTGGTCTATGTTTGCCATTTTCATCTATTGAGGAGATCATCGGTGGATCCTTTTCAAGAACATCAACTAATTCATTTTCATTCAGGAGGTGGTTGCATTTTACAAAGTAGAAAATTGTCTCTATTGAGCTTGAAAAAATTGTCTCTATTGGGCTTAAGAGAGATTATCAGACCTGTAATATTAATACTTGCCATGGCAACGTGTTGAACTATCAATATCTCTGCCGTTGAATATGAAGATGCAATACTCTTTCATGTCTGATCAGCCATCTGTGTTTATAATCTTTGAAGCCAATGCCTTGAGGCTGATGGCTCTGATATCATGCGAAAATCTGTGAGATGGAAGGGAGAATCGGAGGTAGAAGAGAACAGATGAACACCAAGATAGAAAGAAGAATTCTTAAATTGCTATCTTGAAAAAGTGTGTTTACAATACATTGTTGTTATATATATATATATATAGATATAGAGGTCTCAGCTGCTTCTGTTGACGTGGCCATTTTATTGTGCTGGGTGGTTCTGATTCGTAAGGCTGAATCGACAGTTGACGACGGTCGGAATATAATGGTCATCTTTATTGGCCGATTCAGTTCCGTTGCTGGCGACTGGACCGATTCTCAAAGTTTTTTCTTTCGAGGCTTCGTTAGCTTAAATACGCATTAGCTTCCTCACGCTCTCTTTCTCTATCTTCCAACGGTATTGACGAGACCTCAACTTCCTGATTAAGACATGCGGTGGAGATGTTCAACGAACCATTCGTCACATGCAGAGCTTGTTCTGAATGCCAGCCGTGCGAACCGACGGAATTTAAAGCGAATTGACGCCACTGGACGCATTGATAAAATGCAGATGGAGCTCACCATGTATCTTTATCACGGCTTGTTAGATTGTCCTCTGCACAACTGGGGGGGGTCTAGTTGTGTTTTTTCGATCTAAAACAACAGCTCCCAGAAGAAGGCGTAGCCAAGGCCACAACACCTCTTTTCGAATCTTCTTTTCTGAGGCCAGTCACAACGATTCCCCTTTCTTTCAGTCTCTTCTCTGCTCTGACAATCTCTTCTCCTCTTGGAGAACATCCTGCAGGACCCTCCCCCGCCAGCGTATTTTTTCTATCCTCTCAATTTTTTCAACTCCGCCTCCAGCTGGTGTCTTCGCCCTCGTGTTTGACTCCACAAGGGGGCTTCTGCATATATTGAATTGGAAGACGAACGGCCCCAAGATTATCGTCTGGGATAATTCGACTGTGGTTTGTATTCTTTGCGTCTACATCCCGTCTTCTGTAAACCCGCCAGCTATCAGAAGATCTTACGCTTTAGGTAATTATCGTCTCTTAACGGGAGAAATATGCTGGTTGACCAGTGCAGGCTAAGCCACTTCATTACCTGTGTAATTTTACCTTTAAGAAATATTGTTGGTTAACTGTTTGGTTTACCGGAACTAGAAATATAAACTCCATTTGTTCCTGGAATGCATCGGTGGTTTCCACGGAATAAAATTCATTTAAGATTAATGAATATTTATGTTTAAAACAGTTTGCGGCATATCCATAATATATGTTTTTTATGGTCGAAAACACAGATAAAGTATAGCGGAATTACAGAGAAATGCTGGAGAAAAAATCTTTGTTCTTTTATTAACGTGATTTCGCAAAGAATTGTTGCGTGCCCTTTAACACATCTTTGACCATATTCCTCATTATCGCCAATTAAGCTCTGCTTCTGGCACTGCTGAAAGAGATTTACCATAGTTTACAGCTATGTACGACTTCTTATCCCAAATTATTACATCATTGCAGAGTTTCTCAAACATACAGACCTGTTGTTGTTGCTGTCGTATGAGTGCTACAGGTGGTGTTAATTGGGAAGCATTTCATAAATACAACAGCTGAAGCATAGGAGAGAATAGAGGCAGTCACACCTTTGCAATCCTCCTCGTTTCTCGTTGAGGGCAATATGGGCGATGCGTTGGTTAACGAGATCGATGAAGCAGTTGAGTATCTAAGGCGACATTTTAGTCCATCTGGCATTGATTTAGAGAGACTAGAAGATGTGAAATCATTGAATGAGATGTCCCAAATGATCCGAGCCTTTCTCAATGAGGCTGAGGAGATGAAGATTGCCGACGGAATAGCTGCACTTTATCTTAAAAATCTGAAGAAAGTCTTCTATGATGCGAGTATGTGCTCGATGAGTTTCTATATCAAGTTTTGCATTTAAAATCAGTGGATGACACCGTAGTACTGGTAAATCCTAGCGTGGTGGACCAGGAACGCGACCCCAGCTCTTCAACTAATCCGCATGGGAATCTGCCCTTTATGGATGATCTGGTCCAAACAATAAGGGATTTAAATATCAGGCTAGGCAAGAAAATGATGGATTGGGATGCGCATGTAAAAAGACTGCGTAAAAGCTGTCAACAGAGGCCTACCACTGTTTGTACCCCAAGCACTTCGTTGACGGGGTCAACTCCCCTTATCGGCAGAGGTGACGACTTGCAGGAAATCAAGCGCTTGCTGTTCTCAAAGCTGAATCGACATGGTAGTATTTCCGTAATCGGTATCGTGGGTATGGGTGGCCTTGGGAAGACTACCCTCGCTCAGTTGGTGTACAATGAACCTCAAGTCCAGGAACGTTTCGACCTAAAGGCTTGGGTCTGTGTCTCTGAAGATTTTGATGTGCTGAGGTTGACGAGGGCAGTGCTTGAGTCATTGGAGCAGAAAAAGTGTGATCTGATAGAAATGGATCCACTTCAGAGAAGGCTGAAGGAAATTGTTAAGGGAAACAGGCTTTTGCTTGTGTTTGATGATATTTGGGAACACCAAAATCTTAAGGCGATTGCTTGGGAGGCTCTATGTAGACCCTTTCTTGGTGTCTCAGCTGGAAGCAAAATCATAGTGACTACAAGGGATCGAAAGGTTCTGGATAAAGTACTAAGAGGAGCTAGTGTGCATAAGTTACCTCCTCTAGAAGATGATGATTGTTTTATGTTGTTTAGTCATCATGCCTTTGATGGTCTGAACTCTGACATAGACAGTACACTGCTGGATATCGGGAAGAAAATCTCCAACAAGTGCAGAGGTCTACCTTTAGCTGCAAAGACTCTTGGAAGCTTACTGCGCGGTCAAGATGATGTAGATGAATGGAATGATATACTAAACAATAGTGGTATTTGGGATAGTGATGACCAAAATCCCATAATGCCCATACTTGGATTGAGTTACCAGTATTTGCCTACCAAGCTGAAAAAATGTTTTAGGTTTTTTCTGTGTTCCCAAAAGACCATGAGTTTCGCAAGGAAGAACTCATCAATATGTGGATGGCCCACGGTTATATCACTCAAAGAGAGCAAAGAAAAAAACAGCCAGAAGACATCGGTGAGGAGTATATAAATGAACTGGTATCAAGGTCTTTAGTTGAACACTATAGAAATCCTTTCAATGATGAGACATTCAAGATGCATCACTTGATCTATGACCTAGCGAGAGATGTTTCACAGGGTGAATGGTCGAGTGTGGAGGATGGGGTGTTCTATGGCTATAAAGATGACTGTGTTCTGCATTTGTCAGTCATTTCCACTAAAAATTATCACCAGGAGAATGTTAGTTGGCAGCAAAAACTTCAATGCCTATTATTTTTCAAGAGCACGCTGAAAGGGTCTTGTATCAATGATTTATGCAGCGAAATGAAGCGGCTTATAGTTCTTGATCTGAGCTACACTGGACTCGTGAAACTGCCAGATTGCATTAGCAATTTGAAGCACCTACGTTATCTTAGTCTTCAAGGTAACCCATTCACAGAGCTCCCTGAATCCTTGGGGTGCCTATATCTCCTGGAAACACTGAACTTGAATAATACTATGATCCAGGTTTTGCCTGATTCAATTTGCTTCTTGAAACGCCTCCGTTATCTTAGTCTTCGCTCTACACAGATTAGGAATCTCCCTGAATCACTGGGGATGCTCGACCGGCTTCACACACTGAATGTAGTACATGCTGATTGTTATCTCCCAGAAAGTATTGCGAAACTGTCAAGTCTGAGGCAGCTCATCTACCTGTATTACTTGGTACTTCCCTTAGAGATCAGAAAACTGACCGATCTCTGTACGTTACACGACTATGATAATGGCCGACATGTTACAGTAAAAGAGTTTACGGACTTGGTTAATGTGGACGAGGCAAAGAAGGCATCCTCGTACAACAAGGAACACCTTAAGGTCTTATCCCTGGTCTGGCATGACAACCCATCTTCTACGGCCCATCATTTACATGCGGAGGTGTTAGAGAGCCTCGGGGGGCATCCCAACCTCAGACAGTTGTACATGCAAGGATTTGGGGGAAGTTCTCTTCCATCTTGGTTAACAAATCCTAGTTTCCTTTCTTGGCTCATCCGCATTGATTTGATTAGATGCGAACATTTGACGTCACTCCCACCTCTTGAACACTTTCCCGAACTAAGGCATCTACACATTGAGTCAGCCAAGAGATTCCAAGATATTGGCTCTGTGTTTTCATCAGCCAAGAACGCTCGCGTCTTGCGTCACAGGTCTCGATCACCGTCATATGTCATGATACCCTGTTCAGGGAGCATTGGAGGGCCAGTGGCCAGTGTTTGTGAAAGGCCTTCTCTCCTCCACACAGTTACTATTGTGGATTGTCCAGATGTCTCATCCTTCTATGTAGACGGTTTCAATGCTCTCCGAGTTTTGAAGATTATCAGATGTCCAGAGCTCCAACTTCCACGCCTTGGAAGGCTTGCATCTCTCCAGCATCTGTCTATAATAGGATCCAATCAAGATATTCCTGCTGATTTTGCTTCCGGAAGTTTTCTACCGTTGGTAAGTCTAGAACTTGAAGATTTGCCCAATTGGAGGTCGTGGGGAGGTCCTAAAGAGGATGAGTGCCCGAACCTTCAAAAGCTTTCTATTGTTGGTTGTAGCTCTCTTGAGAACTTCTCAATAAGCTGCCTTGAATTTATCAATGGCATGTCTGTAAAGGATTGCCCATTGTTAAAGGTCTCAAGGTACGATAGCGAGAGATTACATGACATGGAGAAATACTGTAAGACAAACATACAGGAGATAAAGATCATTTCCCATGGTTATGACTCGCTGGACGCTATGGAACAGAGACAGAGGCTCCCCCTTGACATTTGTTCGTGGAATTTAAGCGATGTAAAGCATTTAGTCATCAATGCCTGCCCCATCCTTAAATTCATTTCTTCAGAAGACCTACCAGCATCACTAAAATCTATTCAGGTAGATGCATGTTGGAATCTCAGATCTCTTCAGCTAAGCAATCAACATGCTCTCAAATATTTAAGCATAAAGAACTGCCATCGACTCTCACAGGTGGAATACGTGTCATCAATGTTATGCTTCCTTGAGATCAACTCATCTGACAAATCACTCTTTTGCCATCCGGGTAACTTGAGTAATATGGAATACTTGAGTCTCAGAAACTGTGCATTTGAGGTCTCAGATGTACTACAACTGCCATCCAGCATTGAAAGTAATGAAGATTGAACAGTCGATATTAAAATTACTTGAGATTGTCAAATGTTCCAACTCATTTCCACTTTATTGGCTTGAAGACTTGGAAGAACAAGAGATTATTGGATATTCTTGGCCTACTGCATTTACAAATGTGAAATGGCTGCACCAAGACTAAAGAAACTTGAGTTTGTCGAATGTTCTGACTTGACTTCTTTTTCACTTCACTTGTTTGAAAACTTAGATAAATTAAAAATTATTAAATGCTATGGGCCTGTTGCCTTCATAAATGTGAAGTGGTTGCTATTAACACTGAAAAACTTGAGATTGATGGATTTTGAGATAATTCTTTCTCTACCTTAAGCAAATCAGTTGTCTCAAATATGGGGATATACCTTCCACTAGACCAATTATATGCCCTAGAATCCCTGAAAATTAAAGACAGTCTACGACTCTGCTTCCCAGATGAGAAAAGTCTGCCATCATCACTACAAGAGCTTTGTATCATTGGGTGTTCAGAACTAAATGCATGGTGCAAAAGGAACAGTCAAAGACTAAGAGATATCCGACTGTTAAACATAGAAGAGGAACAGCAAAATAATGAGGACTACGACAAGGATGAGGACTCCAACGAGGAAGAGACTTGAATGAGGAAGAGAACGAGGACTAGGAGGATGAAGGAGTGGATGATGAGGATGATGATGATGAAGAGGACGACTGGACCTTGATCCCGAGTCCCATGATGCTCGAGGATTAGAGATGAGGCTGAAGAGATGGTAAGATACTTCAGATCTGCAGAGCATTGGGCACCAAATCTTCTGCCCACGTATTCACCCAGTCTCTAACCTCTGGTTCAATTTACTAGTTAAGAGACTGAGGACGAGGTTCGATTTGAATATCTCCTCCTCACCACCGCAGACCCAGGCAATCATCATTGATCTCCTGTTTACCTGCAGCAGCTGTCTATTTCCTCATGGCCGAAGTGAAAGAACATCTATTCCAATGGTTTGCTTGGGTCTGAAACTGGAAGCCCAATCTATTTTCCTACTCTTACGCATGACAAGAGTCATCCAAGGATTGCCTGTGCTTGCAAGGAAACTGACGCCCATCCTTGTATCTTTTCCCAATGCGGTTATCATAAGTCAGCGCCATTTGACTTCCTGGTTTGTGACAGCGAAGCTCAGCCCCACCGTCGACTGCTCCATTAAAAACATAAAATATAACTTTGTAGGATTCGATTTGAGAGTTTAACGAAGTATATGATGGAAAATATGAGCAGTAAACTCTATAAAGAAAGTATTGCAGTTATAAAGTTCACTCCAAATTGTCGCACATAAAATCCAACACTAGGAACAGACTAATGCCTTTAAAATTTCCTATCAAATCTGGGGGATTGAGCAAGTTTTCGTACGGTGAATGAGTGCCAATGGGAAAGACTCCTGGCATCCACCCCGTCATCAACATCCTGAACCGAACCGAGCCTCAAATCTTGAACGGTGTAGACTACAAGATTCACAGAGACGGGGCACGTTACCTTCTCCACGAGGGTTGAGCACCGATATAGAGCCAACAGCGCAACTGGACGCGCCCTCCGTGGGCCGAAAGCGCGAAGCGAGTGGGGAAGGAAGAGGAGAAGAAGGGTGGCAGCGCGCGACCTCAAAGAACACTTCCATATGGCTACAAGCACCGCAGGTGGAGGCTTCATAGGGCGGTGGAGGAGCGAATGTGCTCGAAAATTCCTGCGGCTCCAGGTGTTTTCTCTGCTGTTATAGCTTTTGAATGGTCTCCGTCGCCCGTTCTGAGCACCTTCCCACAATCTGCGGTCCAGATTGGAAATGAAAGCCCGCAAAGATGTGGGGTCGCCGGACTCACCAGCTTCAACAACGGTAAGCCCCCGGTAGCACCCCTCCCACATCAAAATTACTTCAGAGAAAGCTAATGCCTTGGGCGACCGCCTGGAGCAGGCCACCCAACGAGTTGAGAGAAAGGAGATGTGGAGCCGATCACCGCTCGAGCTCCTCTTGCGGAAACATGATGCGGCAAAGGCGTAGCCAAGGCCATGGTACCTCTTCTTGGATCCTCTGTTTCAACGCCGCTCTCACGATTCCCCTCTCTTTCAATCTCACCTCTGATCTGTCACCGGTGGCTGCTGGCTTGGAAAAAAACCAGCGTATTTTGTCTAAGCGCTCGCGGTTGACTCCAAGGGGCCGCCTGATCTATTGAATTGGAAGACGACTCCCTCAAGGTACGACTTCTTTTGCCAAATTGTTAGATCATTGCTTCGTGTCTCAATAATACAGATCTGTTGTTGTTCTCGTTTGTGTATTGATTGGGGAGCGTTTCATAGATATAATAGCTGAAGCAGAGGAGAGAAGAGAGGCAGTCGCACTTTAGAAATCCTCCTCGTTTCTTGTCGAGGGCATCATGGGCGATGCCTTCATCAGTGAGATCAATAAAGCGGCTCAGTATCTAAGGCGACACTTTCGTCTATCAGACAATGAACTGAAGCGCCTGGAAGATGTGAAATCGTTGAACGAGATGTCCCTGGCGATTCGGGCCAGGCTCAGTGATGCTGAGGAGATGGAGATAGCCGACATTTCCGCTAGACTTTGCCTTGACAATTTGAAGGAAATCTTCCATGCTATGGAGGATGTGCGCGATGAGTTTATTTATAATGTGCTGCATTTAAATTCAGAAGGTTCGACATTTCCAATGGATGACAACCCCGTAAAGGCAGATGTTTGCATGGTTGACCAGGAACGCAAACCTGGCTCATCAACTAATCCGCAGGGGAATCTGGCCTTTTTGGATGATCTTGCCCGAAGAACTAGGGATTTGAATTGTAAGCAAGATAAGGAAATGATGGATTGGGATGCCCATGCCAAAGGACTTCGTAAAATATATCATCAGAAGCCTGCCACTGTCCGTCGTCAAAGCATTCCGTTGATGGAGCCAGCTTCCCCTATTGGCAGAGGTGACGACTTGCAGAAAATCAAGTGCATGTTGTTTTCAGAGCTTAATGGACATGACAACATTCCTGTAATCGGTATTGTGGGTATGGGTGGCCTTGGGAAGACTACCCTCGCTCAGATGGTGTACAATGACCCCGAAGCCAAGGAACATTTCGATCGGAAGACCTGGGTCTGTGTCTCTGAACATCTTGATTTGGTGAGGTTGACGAGAGATATGCTCCCAGATTTGGAGAAGGAATGCAGGGATCTTACACAATTGGATTCACTTCAGAAAAAGTTGGTGAAAGCTGTTAAGGGAAAAAAGCTTTTGCTTGTGTTTGATGATATCTGGGAACACCGAAATTTTAATGCGATTGCTTGGGAGGATCTATGCAAACCCTTGCTTGGCGTCTCAGATGGAAGCAAAATCATAGTGACCACAAGGAGTCAAAATATTTTCGATACAGTGATAATGGGAGCTAGTGTCCATGAATTACCTCATCTAGGAGACGATGATTGCTTTACTCTGTTTAGCCACCATGCCTTTGAGGGTCGGAACTCTAATAGGGACCCCACGCTGCTGGAGATCGGGACTAAAATCTGTAATAAGTGCAGAGGTCTACCACTAGCTGTGAAGACTCTTGGAAGCTTACTGCGTGATCAAGATAGTGTAGCGAAATGGAATGATATACTGAACAATATTAGTATTTGGCCAACTGATGACCAAAGTAGCATTATGCCGATACTTCGGTTGAGTTACGAGCATCTGCCTGCCAAACTCAAAAAATGCTTTAGGTATTGTTCTGTGTTCCCAAAAGATTATAAGTTTTACAAAGAACAACTCATCAATATGTGGATGGCCCGTGGTTACATTACTAGAACAAAACGAGGGAAAAAACAACTAGAAGACATCGGCAGGGAGTATGTAAATGAGCTCGTATCAAGGTCTTTATTTGAACAGTCTGAAAATCACGAAGCATTCCGGATGCATGACTTGATCCATGATCTAGCAAGATATGTTTCACAAGGTGAATGGTGGAGTGTGGAGAATGGTGTGTTCTGCGGCAATAAAGATAACGGTGGTCAGCACTGCGCAGTCATTTCCTCTAAAAGTTATCCCCAGGAGCATGTTCAGCGGCAACCACAAATTCGATGCCTATTATTTTTCAACAGCACACTGAAATGGTCTTATATCAATGATTTATTCAGTTTAATGAATCGGCTAAGAGTTCTTGATATGAGTAAAACTGGATTACGGTTCTTGCCAGACTGCATTAAAGATTTGAAACACCTACGATATCTTAGTCTTGAACATAACAGAATGAAAGGGTTTCCTGAATCCGTGGGGAGCCTAAGTCTCCTAGAGGTACTAAAGCTGAATGATACTTGGATTAAGGTTTTACCTAGCACGATTTGCTTCTTGAGACGCCTGCGTTATCTTAATCTTTGTGGAACATCCATTGAGTATCTCCCAGATTGTATATCAAATCTTTGAAGTCTGAGACGCCTCATCTGCGACGATGATGTTGTATTTCCGTCAGAGATCAGAAAGCTGACTGACCTTTATACGTTTTCTGATTCTGGTAATGGCCAACATATTATTGTCAAAGAGTTCACGGACTTGCTTCATGTGGACGAGGCAAAGAAGGCATCCTCGTATAGCAAAGAGCACCTTAAGGTCTTATCTTTGGTCTGGAACAACAACCAATCTCCTATGGCCAATCATACACATAGGGAGGTGTTAAAAAGCCTTGGGCGGCATCCCAATCTCAGACAATTGTACCTGGAAGGATTTGGTGGAAGTTCTCTTCCATCTTGGTTAATAGGTCCTTACCTTCATAAGCTCAATCCTATTGATCTAATTAGATGCGAAAATTTGACATCACTCCCGCATCTTGAACTTTTTCGATTTCTGAGGCATGTGTACATTGAATCAGCCAAGAAACTACAAGATATCGGCCCTCAGTTTTCCTCAGGCATGACTCGATTACCAGACAGACCAAAGCTCCTATCTCAGTCAAGGCAGCTCCTATCTCAGTCAAGGCCCATGAATATTTTTCTCCGTGAGGCCAACATTCAGGAAAGTTCTTTTCACCTGTACACGCTTGTTATTGTGGATTGTCCAAGTATGTCATCCTTCTCTGTAGACGAATTCAATTATCTCCGGGTTCTGAAGATTATCAGCTGTTGTCAGCTGCAACTTCCATACCTTGCAGGCCTCAGATGTCTCCAGCATCTGTCTATAATAGATTCCCATCAAGATATTCCCGCTAAATTTTCTTATAGAGGTTTTCTACAATTGGAGACTCTAGAACTGAAACATTTGCCCAATTGGAGGTCATGGGCAGGTCCCGAAGAGGGTGAGTGCCCGAACCTTCGAAAGCTTTCTATTGTTGGTTGTAAGACACTAGAGAACTTCTCAATTAGCTGTCTTCACAGTCTCAATGACATATGCGTGAAAAATTGTCCGCTGTTAAATATCTCAGGGTATGATGGTGTGAAATTACTTGATATGGAGAAGTAGTTCGTTCGGAACAAAAAGCAGATGAAAATCATTTCCCACAGTTCTGATGCATTGGATGCTATGGAACAAAGCCAGAGACTCCCCTACTTACCTGTCATCTCGTTTTTCCAATTTAAGTACTGTACAACATTTGAGATACCCTCAAGTGCCCTGGAATATTTATGCATTAAAAATTGCTATCAACTCTCACACGTGGAATGCGTATCATCAAAACTCTGAGTCCTGATCCACTCTTCTTGGAGATCTGTCTTTTATCATCTTGGTAACCTTAGTAAAGTGGAGTACTGGAGTATCATGAAGTGTGTACTAGACATCCCAAATGTGCTAAGCTACCATCAGCATTGAAAGCCTGTCCTCAGTGCGATCCGAGGCTCGCCTGCTCTTGCAGGGAAACTGACACCATTGGAGGCGTTGACGACCGCAGATGGAGCCTTTCCTCCTCTCTTTTAGAGACGCAGTTCAGAGTTGACTTCCTGCCTTGTGATAGCCGACTTCAGCCCACCTGGGAGTCTAACTCGGTATTTCAAAGTTGTAACAGCTCCCACAGCAAGGCGTAACCATGGCCATAATACCCTTTTTGGATCGTCTGTTTTGAGGTTTGTCACCACTTCCCTCTCCTTCAGTCTCTTCTCTGCTCTGGCACTGGTCATTGGTGGCTTAGAGAACCATTCGTTGCAGTCAGAGTTGCTGATGCTAGCAGAGGCGCTGGTAGTTGCAGTCTTCTGTCACCTTGGTAAGCTTACTAAGATGGAATACCTGAGCACTAGCAAGTTTAGTTGTTCTCAAATGTGCTACAGCCACCATCAGCACCGAAAATGATTAAGAATGATAAGTCGAAGTGAAAAGTGCCAGAGATTGTCAAATTTCCAATTGGTCTTCTCTTCCACTTTACCAGTTTGAAAACTCAGGAAGAATTGAGGATCATCAAATGCTCTAGGACTGCTGCACTGGTAGATGTGAAATGGCTGCATCAGAATTAAAGAAGCTTGAGGTTAATGAATGTCCTAAGTGAACTCACTTTCCTCTTCACTTGCTTGGAAGGTTGGAGGAATTGAGGATTATTAGATGTTGCGTGTGTGCTGCATTCGTAGATGTGAAAAGGAGGCATCAGTTGACAAAGCTTTTTCATGCAAGTGAACTAGAAAGCAAGTCACATTATAGCGTTTGAGAGTTTGATGATATTTTTAATTTGGATGGCAACCTTCTCATATCTATGAATTCAGAAGGCACAGAGCATCTGTTAATCTTCAAATTCCTTCAAGCTTTCAAATGTCTAAAGTGGAAATGCGTCAACTCAGAACATTCTACAATCTCACATTTTGCACCTTAGATGTTAGAAAGTTTGGAGGAATTGAAGATTATCACACGCTCTTAGCCCTATCAGAAGGTTGCCATCCAAACTGAAAATATCATCATGCTGTCAAATAGTATAACATGACTTGGTTTCTAGTTCACTTACTCGAAAAAGCTTCAAGGAATTAAGGATTACCTGTTACTCTAAGCCCATCGCATTCACAGATGTAGAAAGACTGCCATCAACATTAAAAATGCTTGAGACTCCCGAATATTATTACTTAACTCGCTTTCAACTTCCCATGTTTGAAAGCTTGAAGGAATTGATGATTATTAAGTGTTCTTTGCATGCTGCATCCATAGGTATGAACAAGGCTTAAGATTGTTGAATACTTAAGAAGCTTAAGATTGTTGAATGTTATAACATGACTTCCTTTCTACTTTACCTGCTTGAAGGCTTGGAGGAATCGACGATTATTAGATGTTCGATCGGGGTAGAATTCATCGATGGAGTATATGCCCTCGAGGTTGACTCCATGGAGTGCCTGATCTACTGAATTTGAAGATGAACTCCATCAGGATATTCAGGCCGTCCCTCAGGATCGTATCAGGGGAGATGAGGTTACGGAGGTGATATGATACTTCGGACCGACAGCATTAGACGCCCAAATCTTCTGTTTGGTTCGCCTAAGGGATCGCCAAATCGTTGACCTTTTCTGAACCAATGTAACCTCAACTTCCGGATTCAAACATACGGTGGAGATCTCGTCTGACTGTCATTCAGGGTTTGGCTGTCCTTGCAAGCAAACTGACGCCATTGGAGGCGTTGTCAGTTGCTGGCGGAACCCAACCTCCGATGTTAATCAAATGATCCTCGGATTAATCAGCACCATCTGACTTCCTGGCAGTCTAACTCGGTATGATTAAAAGTCGTAACAGCTCCCAAAGCAAGGGGTAACCAACGCCATAATAGCTCTTTGGATCCGCTATTGCAAGGCATGAGACCCCGACTCCTCCTTTTCGATCCCTTCTCTGTTCTGGCACCGGTGGGTTGGTGGGTTGGAGTGTTGGAGAACATCCCGCGTAGCTTCTCTCAACACGAGGCGAAGCGCTTTTTCGAAGAAGACGAGGACCATCGTTGACCCTTTCTCACAAATGGAACCTTAACGTCATAATTCAAACATGAAATACGGTGCAGATTTGTTCTTTGAACCATTCGTCGCATGCGGAGCGTGTTCTGATTGTCATCCATAGTCACGTTTTGCTTGCAACCGAACTCAC
This sequence comes from Spirodela polyrhiza, assembly GCA_024713555.1. NCBI lineage: Eukaryota > Viridiplantae > Streptophyta > Magnoliopsida > Alismatales > Araceae > Spirodela > Spirodela polyrhiza. The sequence goes on along the minus strand of CM046529.1, from coordinate 3,809,182 downwards.
GCCAATGGAGACGTTGATAGTTGCAGACGGAGCCCACCCACTCTACCTTTTCCACACGCGGGTTTGGATTCTTTGCGACTTTCTTGCTTGCGACGGTGAATTCAGCGCCACTGGGGGTCTAATGGGGTGATATTCAGAACTAAGACAACAGCTCCAAAAAAAAGGCGTAATCAAGGCCATAATATAACCTTTTGGATCCTCTGTTTTGAGGCCTGTCACCACGACTCCCCTCTCTTTTAATCTCTTCTCTGCTCTGGCACCGGTGATCGGTGGTTTGGGGAAACATCCTGCATAGCTTCCCCGGCCAGCGTATTTCTTCAATGCTCTGCCCTTTGCTACCCTGTCTCCAGCTGGAGTCTTACCCCTCGTGGTTGACTCCAGGGGGCTGCCTGATCTATTAATTGGAAGACGAACTCCCTCAAGATAGTCGGGCCGTCCGCAGTCCATCGTCTGGGAGGTATCCGACTGTGGCTTGTAGTCTTCACATCTGCATCCTCTTCCATAAACCCGGCCGCAATCAGAAAGTTTTACCCTGTAAGTATTTTCTCCCAACATTTGTTCAAAGTTTTTTCCTTTAAAACAAAATTTCCCCTTGGATGCATATAACGGATCAAGGATGATTCACCTCGATCTTTTCTTGCCCATTGCCGTCCCTTGATTGTTTTTTTCTGCTTGCTTTGTTGTGAGGAACGTGCTGGTTGAGCAGCGCAGCGTAAGCCGACTGTCCCAACCGCTTTACTATCTCTGTAATTTTGCTTTTAAGAAAGACTGTTGCTTAACTGTTTGGTTGTCCGCAACTTTAAATATAAAGTCCATTGATTCCTGGAATAGATCGATGGTTTCCATGGAATAAAATTAATTTAAATTAATGCAATATTTCTCTTTAAAACATATTCCGGCATATCGAGGAAGGATAACGACGTTACAGAGAAAATGTGGAGAAAAAATCTTTATTCTTTTACCAACGAGATTTTACAAAGCATTGTTGCCCAATGAAAGGCACCCTTGACTACTTGGTTTGACTATATTCTTCAGTTTCACCAATTAAGCTCTGCTTCTAGCGTTGCTGAAGGTTTTACAATGGCTTATGCCAAATTACTAGACCATTGTTTTCGTTTCTCAAACATGTGGATGTGTTGCTGTTGTACGAGTGGTGTAGGTTGTCTTAACTGGGAAGCAATTCATCAAAAAAATAGCTGAAGCACAGAAAAGAAGAGAGGCAGTCGCACCTTAGCAATCCTCCTGGTTTCCTGTCGAGGGCATCATGGGTGATGCCTTGGCTAGCGAGATCAGTGAAGCGGTTGGGTATCTGAGGCGACACTTTGGTCTATCTGGCGATGATCTGGAGCGACTAGAAGATGTGAAATCGTTGAATGAGATGTCCCAGGAGATCCGAGCCAGGCTCGAGGATGCTGAGGAGATGGAGATAACATCCAAATCCGCTAGACGTTGTCTTAAAAAACTGAAGAAAGGCTTCTATGATGCGGAGGCTGTGCTTGATGAGTTTCTATGTCATGTGTTGCATCTAAAATCAGAGGGTGCGACCTTTCCAGCAGATGGCAACGTGGTACGGGCAGATTCTAGCATGGTGGACCAGGAACGAGACCCCAGCTCTTCAACTAATCCGCATGGGAATCTGACCTTTATGGATGATCTAATCCAAAAAGTAATGGACATGGAGGTTAGACTAGATAAGGAGAAGATGGATTGGGACGCCCATGCCCATGGACTTGTCAAAAGCTATCAGCAGAGGCCTACCACTGTCCGTCCTCAAAGCACTTCGTTGATGGGGTCAACTCCCCTTATTGGCAGAGGTGACGACTTGAAGAAAATCAAGCGTTTGTTGTTCTCAGAGTTTAATCGAGATGGAAATATCCCCGTAATCGCTATCGTGGGTATGGGTGGCCTTGGGAAGACTACCCTTGCTCAGTGCGTGTACAATGACCCTCAAGTGCAGGAATATTTCGGTAAGAAGATTTGGGTCTGCGTCTCTGAAGAGTTTGATTTACTGAGGTTGACGAGGGCCATGCTCGAGTCCTTGGAGCAGAAGAAGTGTGATCTGACAGAAATGGATCCACTTCAGAGAAGGCTGAAGGGAATTGTTGAGGGAAAAATGACTTTGCTTGTGCTTGATGATATCTGGGAACACCGATATCTTAATGCGGATGTTTGGGAGGACCTGTGTAGACCCTTGCTTGGTGTCTTAGATGGAAGCAGAATCATAGTTACTACAAGGAGTAAAAATGTTTTGAACAGAGTAGCGGCAGCTAGTGTCCATCAATTACCTTATCTGACAAAGGACGATTGCTTTATGCTGTTCAGTCAGCATGCATCTAAGGATCGGACCTCTGATATAGACTCCGCCCTTCAGGATATTGGGAAGGAGATCGCCAATAAGTGCAGAGGTCTACCACTAGCCGCGAAGACTCTCGGAAGCTTACTGTGTGGCCAAGCTGATGCAGAGGTATGGAATGATATACTGAGCAATATCGGTATTTGGGAAAGTGATGACCAAAATCGCATAAAGCCCATACTTCGGTTGAGCTACCAATATTTGCCTACCAAACTTAAAAAATGTTTTCGGTATTGTTCTGTGTTCCCAAAAGCTCATCAGTTTAACAAGGAGAAACTCATCAATATGTGGATGGCCCACAATTATATTACTCAAACAGAACGAGGAAAGAAACAGTTGGAAGACATTGGTGAGGAGTATATAAATGAGCTCGTATCAAAGTCTTTACTTGAACAGTCTCAGAATCATGAAATATTCCAGATGCATGACTTGATCCATGATCTAGCGAGAGATGTTTCACAGGGTGAATGGTGGAGCGTGGAGGATGGTGTGTTCTACGGCAGTCATGATGACAGTGCTCAGCATTTGTCAGTCATTTCTACTAAAAATTATCCCCAGGAGCATGTTCAGTCCTCACCACTAGGTCGATCTCTATTATTTTGCAACAGCATACTGACAGGACCAAATATGAAAGATTTATGCAACAGAATGAAACAGTTAAGAATTCTTGATATGAGTGGCTCTGGAATATTGAACCTGCCAGACTGCATTAGTGATTTGAAACGCCTACGTTATCTTAGACTTGAACATTACCAAATCACTGAGCTGCCTAAAACCTTGGGGAGCCTTTATCTCCTGGAAACTCTGAACTTGAATTGGACTAAACTCAAGAATTTGCCTGATTCGATTTGCTTCTTGAAACGCCTGCGTTATCTTGGTCTTCGAGGTACATGCATCAAACATCTGCCTGAGTCACTAGGGATGCTCGACCAGCTTCACACCCTAGATTTGGAGTCATGCAAGATTGATTCTCTCCCAGATAGTATATCGACTCTGTCAAGTCTAAGGCGGCTGATCTGCGACGATGAGGTTCTATGTTCCTCAGAGATCAGAAAACTGACTAATCTTTATACAGTTACTAATTTTGGTAATGGCCGACATCTAATAGTCAAAGAGTTTACTGACTTGATTAATGTGGACGAGGCAAAGAAGATGTCTTCGCACAGCAAGGAGCATATTAAGGTCTTATCTTTGGTCTGGAATGACACCCAATCTCCTATGGCCCATCAGATTCATGGGGAGGTGTTAGAAAGCCTTGGGCGGCATCCTAACCTCAGACAACTATACATGGATGGATTTGGCGGAAATTCTCTTTCATCTTGGTTAAGAGATCCTTTTCACCTTCTTTTCCTAAACCGAATTCATCTAGTTAGATGCAAACAGTTGGCATCACTCCCACCTCTTGAAAATTTTCCACATCTCAGGCATGTGCACATTGAGTCAGCCAAGCGACTACAAGATGTGGGATCTCCATTTTTCTCCGGCATATCTCCATTACCACACAAAGAAAAGTTCCAATGGCTGTCAAACAGATATCCAGGGCAAGGTATACAAGAATCTAGAGTACTGTTCCGAGGCCTGTTATCAAGAAGTCCTTGGAAGACACTGATCATTTTAGATTGTCCAAATGTGTCATCCTTCTCTGTAGACATTTTCAATTTTATCCGAGTTCTTATTCTTGTCAGATGTCCTCAGATCCAGATTTCGTACCTAGGAGGGTTTGCATCTCTCCAGCATCTGTCTATAAAGGCCTCCCATCATGATATTCCCACTGACTTTTCGTCTGGAGGGTTTCTACAGTTGGACAGACTAGAACTGGAAGATTTGCCTAATTGGAGGTCGTGGGCAGGTCCGAAAGAGGGTGAGTGCCCGAAACTTCAAAAGCTTTATGTTGTTGGCTGTCACTCTCTGGAGAACTTCTCAATAAGCTGTCTCCACAGCCTCAATGACATATACGTGAAGAATTGTCCGATGTTAAAGATCTCAAGGTATGATAGCATGAAATTACTTGATATGGAGAAGTACTGCATGAGGAACATACAGGAGATAAAAATCATTTCTCATGGTTATGATGCACTGGATGCTATAGAACAGAGTCAGAAACTCCCTTACTCCCCATCCACTCGTTTGTGGAATTTAAGCACCGTAGAGCATTTAGTCATCAATGAGTGTGCCATGCTTGTATCCATATCTTCAGAAGAGCTACCATCATCTCTAAAATCCATTCAGTTAGATGCCTGTAGTAATTTGAGATATCTTCAGCTGGGCAGCCAACATGCCATGGAATATTTAAGCATTCAGAACTGCCATCGACTCTCACACGTGGAATGCATGTCATTAATACTGAGATTCCTTCTGATCCATTCATCTCGAAGATCAGTCTTCTGTCATCTTGGTAACCTTACTAAACTGGAATACCTGAGTATCAGGAAGTGTGTATTGGAGTTCCCAGATGTGCTACAGCTCTCATCAACATTAAGAGTGACGAAGATTGACCAGTCAATATTAAAAGTCCTTACGATTATGGACTGCTCTGACTGGACTTCCCTTCCATTTTCCTCGCTTGAAAGCTTCAAAGAATTAAGGATTATTAGATGTTTTGGGCCTGCTGCACTGGTAGATGTGAAATGGCTGCCATCCACAGTAAAAAAGCTTGAGTTTAATGAATGCCTTAATCAGAATTACTTTCCTCTCCACTTGGTTGAAAGCTTAAAAGAATTGAGGATTATAAGATGCACAATGCATGCTGAGTTTGTACATTTGAAGAGAGCGGCATCAACACTGAAAAAGCTTGAGATTATTGAATGTTTTGACCTGAATTACTTTCCTCTGATCTTGCTTGAAAGTTTGGAGGAATTGAGGATAATCAGATGCCCTGATCTTGCTGGATTTATTGATGAGAGAACAGTGCCATCAATGTTAAAAAAGCTTGAGATCATCGAATGTGGTCATCTGACTTACTTTTCATTTCACTTGATTGAAAGCTTAAAGGAAGTGAAGATTATTAGATGTTCTGGGCCTGCTGCATTCATAGATGTGAAAAAGGTGCCTTCAACACTGAAAAGCCTTGAGTTTGTCGAATGCTCTGAACTAACTTACTTTCCATTTTTCTTACTTCAAACCTTGGAGGAATTAAGGATTATTAGATGTGCTCAGTTAGCTGAATTTAGAGATGAAAGAAGAGTGCCATCAACATTGAAAAAGCTTGAGATTGTCGAATGTGGTCACCTAACTTTCTTTCCACTTCACTTGTTTGAAAGCTTAGAAGAATTGAAGATTATTAGATGCTCTGGGCCTGCTACAATCATAGATGTCAAAAGGGTACCTTCAAAACTGAAAAGGCTTGAGATTGTGGAATGTTCTCACTTACCTTACTTTCCACTTGAATTTTTAGAAAACTTGGAGGAATTGAGGATGGTTAGATGCTCCTTCCATGTTGCATTTGTAAATGTGAAAGGGGTACCATCAACACTGAAAAAGCTTGAGATTGTGGAATGTTTTGACTTGACTTACTTTCCACTTTACTTACTGGAAAACTTGAAGGAATTGAGGATGACTAAATGCTCATTACGTGATGCATTCATAGGTGTGAAAAAGGTGTCATCAATACTGAAAAGGCTTGAGATTTTGGAATGTTCTGACTTGACTTACTTTCCACTTCACTTGCTGGAAAACTTAGAGGAATTGCAAATGATTAGATGTTCATTACGTGCTATATTCATAGATGTGAAAAGGGTTCTATCAACACTGAAAAAGCTTGAGTTAGTCACATGCTTTGACTTGAATTCGTTTCCAATTTACTTGCTTGAAACCTTAGAAGAATTAAGGATTGTTAAAACCTCTTTCTCTATTGGATTCATAGGTGTGAAAATGGTCCCATCAACACTAAAAAAGCTTGAGATTATCGAATGTTCTGACTTCTCTTCCTTTCCACTTTACATGCTAGAAACCTTGGATGAGTTGAGGGTCATTAGATGCTATGGTTTTTCTGAATTCTTATTTGAGATGACAGTGCCATCAAGAATAAAAAAGCTTGAGATTGTAGAGTGTGGTCACCTAACTTACTTTCCACTTTTTTTGCTTCCAAGCTTGGAGGAATTGAGGATTATCAGATGCCCTGAGCTTGCTGCGTATATTGATGAGATAACGGTCCCATCAACACTGAAAAATCTTGAGATTGTGGAATTTTCTAACTTGACTTATTTTCCAGGTTACTCGCTTCATAGCTGGGACCAATTAAGGATTATTGGAGGCGTAGATCTTGCTTCATTCGAAGACGTTAGAATGCTCTCATTGACACGAAAAAAGCTTCAGATTGTCAAATGTTCTAACCTAAGTTACCTTTGCCCTGTCTTGGCTGAAACCATGGAGGAACTGAGGATTATTAGATCTGAGTTTGATGGCATCATTGATATGAATCAGTTGGCATTGACACTGAAAAGGCTTGCGATAATCAGATGTGATAACCTTGGTTACCTACGACTTAACTTACTTGAGTGCTTGGAGGAATTAAGGATTATTAGATGCCCTGATCTTGCTGGATTCTTAGACGGAAGAACTATGCCTTCAACACTAAAAAAGCTCAAGATTGTCGAATGTTATAATCTTGGGTACTTTCAACTTCATTTTCTTGAACGCTTGGAGGAATTGACGATTATTAGATGTTCTAAGCTCGATGGTTTCATTGACGTGACAAGGGTGCCATCAACACTACAAAAGCTTGAGATTGTTGAATGTTCAAATCTGACTTACCTTCCACTTCATTTTCTTGAAAGCTTGCGAGAATTGAGGATTATTAGATGCTGTGGGCCTACTACATTCATAGATCTAGAATGGCTGCCATCAACATTGAGAGTGCTTGAGATTGATACATATTGGGCTTTTTCTTTCTGTACACCATACGAATCGGATGCCTCAAATATTCCAAGGAATAGGTACCACTGGGAACTATGCCTGCCACTAGACAAGTTAAATGCCCTAGAACGCCTAAAACTTAAGGACAGCCCACAGCTCTATTTCTCAGATGAGAAAAATCTGCCATCAACACTACAAGAACTTTGCATCACTGGGTGTCCAAAACTGGAAAAATGGTGTGAAAGGCACAGTCAAAGATTAATTGATATTCGGTTGTTGAACATCGAAGAGGAACATCATCAAGTAGATACGAGCTTACCCTTGAGCTTTAGTGATTTGGATGATTCTGATATTGAGAAAGATTGTAATACTGATGATGATATAGATTGAGGTAACTGCTTTCTCTTCAAGGATAAAAGGTTGTGACTGTGATAGTGAGAAGTTTACATAATTATGATTATGAAGGCATTCTGGACATGCTCAAGTTAAAGAATCAGGTAACAAGTCATGCACTTATTTCTTGATCTCATGAGTAAACTATGAATTATCACTCCAATTTGGTCATTGTCCAACAGGAAACTTCGTTATTTTTTATTAAACTTTATTCTTCATCATTTTTAAAAATATGTATTTTCAGTTCAATTTTTTGTATTATAGATGTTGATAGTTGAAAATTGAACGTATTATCCTAGGACTTTACCAATGGTTTGCTCAGTTTTCAGCATTAAATTTGAACCATCAACGTTATTAATCCTTTGTATCTATACGACCTACTCTTATCTAATTATATTCCCAAGAAAGAAAGTCACACGCCAGTTGTGATGACACTTTGCAGTCTATACTCGTAGTGAAAAATTACCAGTAATGACAAAACCTAAATGATTATGATAGTTGGACAATATATATGTGAATCTTCTTTCTATATAGTCGTTTATCATTATTTCACTAATCTTTCCATTTATGATTTGCGTTCAAGTGAGTTATAACTCATCACAAAAGGTCTTATAGCATTTTTAAAACCATCCTATAGGAATGCCCTCTCATATCTCACCTAACATTTTCTTCTCACAATATTTGCTTTTATAAGATAAGGCATATTTAGGAATACAGTAGAGCAGTGAGTTTGACTGAGGTGATAATGTAGCCACTTGAATTGACTAAATTTCTGATAAATAATAGCCATTTCCAACTTGAGCTCCAAGAAAAACCTTTCAAGATACAAACGTGAACAATGAGGAGAACAAGAGCAGTTGTGGATGCATCTCGAAGTTAGGCATATAATTTAAGCATCTTGCAACCATACCATTCTTTTGCCAATGAATATGTCATCTGGACAAGAGTGAGATGTATTATCTTAGCTTTTGAGAGAGAAATAAATGTATCCACAATACCCAAAGATGAGAAAGGCATATTGATAAGTTTTCAAATTTATTTGTGAGATCTTCAAAATAAAAATATTCTAGATAACATGAAATAAGTTTGTGAGAAAGAAATTATATTAGGTTATCACGTGTTTAATCTAGTAGGTATTCCCCTCTCTTCCCAATTGCTTTCTCCTCTCGCTATTTCGTCTGCCCGCACGTCTTTTCTTCTCCGCCTCCATCTGGAGTCTTACCCTTCGTGGTTGACTCCAAGAGCTGCTTGATGTATTGAATCGGGCTGGCCGAAGGTTATCGTCTAGAGGAATCCGACTGTGGCTTGTATCCTTCACGTCTTCCATAAGGGGTCAGCAATCCGACTGTGGCTTGTATCATTCTCTCCCAACGTTTGTTGAACGTTTCTTCTTTTAAAATGAACTCCCTCAGGTGCACAAGACGGATCAAAGGATGATGTACCTCGATCTTGTCCGTTACTGTCCCTTATCTTTCTTTTCTACTTACTTTGATGGGAAGAACATGCTCGTTGACCAGCGCACCACAAACCGACAATCTCCACTTCACTGTCTTTGTAATCGTACTTTCAGGAGCTATTGTTGCTTAGGTGTTCTGTTTATCAGAACTTAAAATATAAAGTCCATTTCTTTGTGGCCGAGATCAGTGGTTTCAATGGAAAATTCATTTAAATCAGCGCAATGCTATCTCCTCACTTACATAGATCTGTTGCACAACTTTGTAATCCCTCAATTGCGGTGAATTCTCATTAATTCTGGTCCAATGTCAGTAAAACACAAAAATCTAGCCATGAGTCCTAGTTTATAGCTTAATGGGAGTCTTTTTCTTCCTACTTACACTGCCTGAGAAACAACGGTCAACAGCACTAGTTCTCTGATTATTATAAGAAATTTCCTTACTGTGTACTCTCATTAGGCTATCATTCCCTCTGAATGGTACTGATGCTACGGATCATTTGTTTCCTGTTGACTGGGATTTATCTGTACTAGTGTGCCCCCTGAATACATCCTTGGTTATATTCCTGGGTTTCACTTGTTGAGCTATGCTTCTAGCGTTGCTGAAGGTTTTACAGTGGTTTACAGCTATGTGGGACTTTTGTCAAGCTATCAGATCATTTGCTGCCTTTCTCAGAGATTCGGATCTGCTGTTGCTGTATGAGTTGTGTAGGTCGTGTTCATTAGGAGGCATTTCAGAGGCCGTGCCCCCCTCAGCAAAGGTCCTCATTTGTTGTCTAGGGAGTATCGAAGGCAACGCTTTAGTTTGAAGCGACTAAAAGATGTGAGATCGTTGAATAGCATGTCCCAGATGATCCCAGCCAAGCTCAATGAAGCTGAGGAGATGGAGATAACAAACATCAGAATCCTCTGGACTTTGCCCTGAAGAACATCATCTGAATCGATTGAGTGAGAAGCGTCAATGTACCATGTCTCAACGTGAAAGGAGAGCCCTCCCTCCCCCTAGATCTGCCCATCTACATCAATGGATTGGATGGAAGAATAATGATGATCAAATCGATCAGTAGAGTGAGTCACGACGAGGCTGGCATTCTTGACCAGTATGAGGAAGCACAAACCTTGGAGGTAGACGAGGCACCTAGAAAGGAGCACCCTCTAGAAGACCTTAAGGATACCTACCTGTGGGGACATCATCTCCTTGGGCATTCTACTGCGTGATAGACTGCTTAGGCACCGAGGAAGAGTGGGAAAGAACTAGAGACGACGCCAAAAGATACGCTGCTCTAAATTGAGGACACCATAAGATATTCTCTCTTCATGTTGTGAAGGTTCAAGAGTTCTTCTCTTTTGAAACTCAGTATACAGGGGCAACTTTTCATACGAGGAAGACTGGCCAGCTGAAACTTCCCTAACAACGGTTTAAAATGGATCAAGTGGAAGAATTTTTTTTTGACCAGCTGTTTTCAGTTACCACCTGACAAGTTTGATTATTTGAATATAAATCCGTGAAAATTGTCGCAAACTTTAGACTTTTCCAAAGGAGGAATTCAAAAAAATAATCATTATCAGATAGGAAGAAAAGGACATGACAACATTTCAGTGCCGAAAATTGTAGAGCAGAATTTGTTGGACAGTAACTGCCACCGATGATGGAGGACGACCAAATCCGAAATTAAAAGAAAAAAAATGTAAGAACTGGGATTAAATAAGAGCGGCGAACTAAAGACGAGAAAAATACGATGGAGGATGATGAGCTTACCTTGGCCTGGAACTCATAAATAGACTTGGGTTACCCCTATTTTCCCATTTTCATGGGGAATGGCGTATCTAAATAGTAGGATATGCTAGATAATTGACCGTGTAGCGTGGTTGCCGATACCAGCGGACATAATGAATCCAATCTCTCTTAGTAATCCACAACTGAAATATTTTTCCTATCATGAAATTCATGTTTATCAATATCCCTGGTTTATAATGTCCTTCGCCTCATCTATCCATCCGGATGAACCCCCGCATTTGAATACCGAGAAATTTATTTGTAATTAGGGTGGTATTAGTTTAGAGCGTGCTTTGGACGAGTTAGCCTTTGATCATGTGAGCATCAACATTAAGACTTTGATACACCGATTCGCCGTCCTCGCCACGCCGCCGCCCCCTCCTCCCCATCGTTCACTTGCCCAGATTATTTTCCCTACTGAAGACCTTGCAGTCGACGACTCATCTCCGACAACCAGGATCACCGAGATTCCTCCGTCCCCACCCTCTCTATTATCATCATTGAGAAATCACCATATTAATATGCTCAGTCTTTCTGGAGATATAATCTCAGCGGGATTGCATAATTATGAAAGACCCACTTCATAAGTCGTTGATCATTGATAGTTTTAAATTATCCGTTCGTTTCTGACGTGATAATGAAACTACGGTCAGAAGTCGTCGACTTTTCCCAAAAATGGAACCTGAGCTTCCTAATTCAAAAATACGGTGCAGATTTATTTATTGTGACATTCGTCGCGTCAAGAGCCTGTTCTCAGTGTGATCCGAGGCTTGCCTGCTCTTGCAAGGAAAGTGACGCCGTTGGAGGCGTTGACGACTGCAGACGGAGCCCTTCCTCCTCTCTTTTAGAGACGCAGTTAGGAGTTGACTTCCTGCCTTGTGCTAGCCGACTTCAGCCCACCTGGGAGTCTAACTCGGTAATTCAGAGTTGTAACAGCTCCCACAGCAAGGCGTAACCATGGCCATAATACCCCTTTTTCGATCCCCTGTTTTGAGATTTCTCACCACTTCCTTCTCCTTCAGTCTCTTCTCTGCTCTGGCACTGGTGGTTGGTGGCTTGGAGAACCATTCGTCGCAGCCAGAGTTGCTGATGCCAGTAGAGGCCCTGGTAGTTGCAGTCTTCTGTCACCTTTTTAAGCTTACTAAAATGGAATACCTGAGCACTAGCAAGTGCAAACTGTTCTCAAATGTGCTACAGCCACCATCAGCACCGAAAGTGATTAAGAATGACAAGTCGAAGTGAAAAGTGTTTGAGATTGTCAAATTTTCTAACTGGTCTTCTCTTCCACTTTACCAGTTTGAAAACTTGGAAGAATCGAGGATCATCAGATGCTCCGGGACTGCTGCACTGGTAGATGTGAAATTGCTGCATCAGAATTCAAGAAGCTTGAGGCTAATGAATGTCCTAGGTGAACTCACTTTCTTCTTCACTTGCTTGAAAGATTGGAGGAATTGAGTATCATTAGATGTTGCACACATGCTGCATTCATAGATGTGAAAAGGAAGCATCAGTTGGCAAAGCTTTTTCGTGCAAGTGAACTAGAAAGTAAGTCACGTTATAGCATTTGACAGTCTGACAATATTTTTAGTTTAGATGGCAACCTTCTCACCTCTATGAATACAGAAGGCAAAGAGCATCTAATAATCTTCAATTCCTCCAAGCTTTCAAGCATCTAAAGTGGAAAATGAGTCAACTCAGAACATTCTACAATCTCACTTTCCACTTTAGACGTTTGAGATTCCCTAAGTCGACCTGCTTTCCACTTCTCATGTTTGAAAGCTTGAAGGAATTGAGGATTATTAGACCCTCTTTACATGCTACATGCATAGATATGAACAATACCTCTATAAGTACTTAAAAAGCTGGAGATTGCTCAATATTATAATGTGACTTCCTTTCCACTTTACCTGCTTGAAGGCTTGGATGAATAGACGATTATTAGATGTTCGATCTGGGCTGAATTCATAGATGGAAAAAAGGTGCCTGTCAACACTAAAAATGCTTGAGAGTGTCAAATGTTTTGACTTGACATCCATTCCACTTTACTAGAGTGAAAGCTTAGAGGAATTCAGGATTATTGGAGCCTCTAAGTCTGCTACATTTGAAGATGTCAAAGTGTTGCAATCAATATTGAAAAGTTCGAAATTGTTGATCACTCTAACTTGACTAACGTTCAACTTTACTTGCTTGAAAGCTCGGAATAATTGATGATTATTTGATGCTTTAAGTTTAGTAGATTTCTCAATGTCAAATGGCAGTCATCAACACTGAAAAGGCTTGAGATTATCAAACGGTCTTGCTTGAGTTATTTCCACTTTTTCTTACTTAGAAGTTAGCGGGAATTGAAGGTTATTAAATGTGAAATTCATCTCATGAGCAGTAAAAAGGCTTGAGACCATCAAATGTTATAACCTAGGTTACTTTTGACTTCACTTCCTTGAATACTTCGGATGGGCAGCATTGGGCAGCATTGCAGCAGCACCAGCTTCCTCTCTACCTCTCTCTGTCTGTATCTCTATCTCTCTCTCTCTCTCTCTCTCTCTCTCTGTCTTTGCTATTTGTAGAGAGGTAGATTGACCACGGAGCGAGGTGGGACCCATGCAACGGCGACGGCTACAAGCGGCAGCAGTCACACAAATCCCTTAGGAGATGATCTTAGGAATAATCATGTTCTTAATTCAAGATAAGCCATAGTTCATGGAAATCTTAGGCCTATTTATAGGCCTTGGGAAGGAAAAGAGGATTATAATAAAATCTAACAAAATGAGCAAAAATAAAACCTATTAATAAAGGAAATTCTGATCTCTTAGTTGGGTCCGACGGCGACAATGTGAGATGGCTTCAGATGACGTGGCATCCTCTAACATTGTTGTCTTCATCGATGGGGTTTGGGTACATGCTCCACCACCCACCCTCCTATCTTTGTCAGATGATGCCTAGCTTATTCAGTGCCATTTGACTTCCTGGTTTGAGATAGAGAACTTCAACTCCACCGAGGAGTCTAATGCGGTGTTATTTAGAATCTTAACAGCTCCCAAAACAAGGCGTAACAAGAGCCATAAAATATATTTCTCTTTAAAAAATATTCCAGCCTATTGACGTGATATTGGTTTCTTATGCTTAATAACACAGAGAAAATGTGTAGAAAATATCTTTATTCTTGTATCAGCATGATTTTATGACGTGTGTAATTCTGGAAAACCACTACAAAAGTCACGCATATTTTCGAGTTATATAGCTTTTCTTAAAGTTATATATGGAATTTGATCAAATAATAATACCCCATATTCAAGGGTTTGTCTCATAGAACGGCCAAGGCTTAGCTTCTCCTGTGGGGCGGCAGGACAAGGGCATAGAGGGGAAAGTCTCAATTACCTCTAGGAGAGAAGGGGGAAAGATGGGGAATGGCTGAAGCTGGGAGATGGGACCATCGCCAAGATGATTGTCTAGAGATGGCAAAGACGGGGAGATGAGGTTGGAGAGATGATGATAAGATACTTCAGGTGGGCAGCATTGGACGACGCCCCAAGTCTTCTGCCCTTCATGTTTCACATACCCATACTATTTTTATGATCCTCTAGTTCCATTTACTTAGATTAGGCACAAGAGCATGGGGACGATCTCCGATTAGAAGATCTCCTCACCCCCACAGGCCTAGGAAGCTAGCCATTCATAATTTCCCATCTTCTTGTACTCTCAGCTGCCACACATTTTCCTTACGAACAAGTGAGGGAAGATCTATTCTGGTGGCTGGGAGTGAAATTGGAAGATCTCCTCCATTTTCATATAACAGGTGAAAATCTCCATATTAACATGTGTTGGAGATAAGCTTGACAGTTACGGAGGATTTCCATAACAATAGAGCGTTACAATGCAACGCCTCTATTGAAGCCTATAAATAGGCATGTAACCCCCGAGTTGGGTGTGGAATCAAGAGAGTTGCATTTGAATTGTTCCCGTTTTCTGATTTCTCTATCCATCAGGGTGGCGGGCTCCTCCCATCACCCTACCCCTCTCTTTTTCGCCTTCTTAATTTCTACATTTGGTATTAGAGCAGCATTCTGATCCTGTGAGTTCTTGTGGAAGTTTGGCATGGAGCTAGTTCTTCTCAAGAACCTCTTGTGAGTGAGCAGAAGGTATTCTAGAAGAGCGACGCAAAGGAGATGAAGGCATCAGAAATCAAGATCCGACGGCAAGAGCAGGAAGCCTCCCACTAGGAGCACGCTCTGGCAAAGCAAGAGGAGCAAAAAGGAAGAAGCAGATCATGAAGCATCCCATGGGGCATCGGGGCGATGGGACTAGGCAAATCAGAGGTGGATTTGGTGAACCCAACCTGATGCTCCTTCGGCGAGATCGTGAATGGCTTTGGAGGAAGCCGATTCCCAAATGAGCTTTGTGGTGATTCCTGCTCAGGAGAAAATCGTGAAAAGCTCTAGCCGATCACCTATGGATTGATGGCGACAAAGGAGGATCATAGTCTCCACGAAGATCTCTCCACCAGAGAACAATCTGAAGCAGATCTTTGGTTTGCAAGAGGAAATCATAAAGCATGAGGCATATGAAGCCAATTTCAATTTCCACTATCAAGAGGCAGTCGGATATCGAGTTCTAGGGCACTTGAGAGGAATTGAAGGGACAGTAAGGAAGAAGACGAATGCCAGAAAACTATAGAGGAAGAGCAAGGAGGAGAGAATGTCGCAGGCAGAGTTTGAGCCGAAAGAGAAACTGTGTTGCCTTCGGAAAGCCGGAAACACTCTAAGAGAAAGGAAATCAAGAAATTGAAGAAACGAAGAATGAATTGAATCAAAGAACACAGGTCCCCCCCCTCCCACATTTCAGCGAACACATAGGGGGTATTTATACCCTGCCCAATGAGAGGAGGAGAGAGAATGAGAATAACCTCATGCTAGATGAGCTGACATCGTGTCTCACGTGGTTGCTTATTTGCCATTATAACTCCTAATGATGAGCGGCTGCGATTTAAATTGAAAAGGAAGACTAACAAACTAAAAATAGAAAAACGCCCAAATTGAACTTCACTGGAGAAATTGTTGCAGATGGCAATTTCCGGCGAATCACGGTGGACTGAATGTAATCCTTCAATCTCCTCCTTGCTCCAGCTCCTCCATACACACATCCTTATTCCAGCTCCTCCATACACACATCCTTGATGCCCAATTGATCCTCCATCTTCACATATGTTACTTCAATCCTCTTCTCCTCCACACATTGCCGGATGAAGTGGTATCGAGTGTCAATATGCTTGGTGTGATTGTGATGAACGGGGTTCTTGCTTAGAGTGATCACAAACTGATTGTCTATGTACAGCTTCATGGGCTTTACTTTCACTCCCTTCAACTCACTGATGAGCCGATTCAACTAGATGCCTTGACATGCGATTGAGGTGGTGGTGATGTATTCGGCTTCAACAAGAATAAGGCCATTGTCTTGTGCTTTAGTGAGCCCCAACTGACGATGGATCAGCCCATAAAGAAAGCATATCCGGAGGTACTTCTTTGATCATCAATATCACCAGCAAAATCACTATCACTGTAGCTGATGAATGCATCTTCCAATTGGCACTTCAGGTAGGTTAGACCAAAATCAAGTGTACCTTTGACATACCTTAGGATCCTCTTTGCAGCTGAGAGATGATCAGATGTGGGAGTTTCTATGTATCTACTCAGCAAACCTACTAAGAACATTAAATCGGGCCTTGTGTGAGTCAAGTAGTGAAGACTCCGAACAATGTTACAAAATTCAGTGGGATCAACTCGAGCTCTTCCTCCTTTCTTATTGAATTTGGCTTGTGAGAGAGGTACCTATTGAATATAGAACCTCATATGATCTTTTATTTGTCTCAAAATTTGACACAAAATTGATGTGGGACTAAACAAGCACTCACAACCTCTCTCAAAAGATTCTAATGCCCAAAATACTCTTGATTATCAAGAAGAAAATATCCTTATGACATCACTTTATAAGTGTATTATTGTACTTATCCTATCTTTTTCTCTCTTACAGGCAAGCAACTAGCAAAGAAATCATAATTTTTGGTGAGCAATTAAGCTGCCATAGTCACTTAAATTTTGGCAAAAATATAGTCAACGTGATTCACGGAGTAATACTGCTAAAATTAGTGGACAATTCTGGACAAAAGATTGCAAATTCATTGAGGAAATCATCTTCAATTGACTGATGAATGAGCCATCGCCGGGAAGAGGATGGAGACGAGTTGCCACCTCCAAGAGCTTACTAGATGCGATAAAAAACCTTCTCTTGTTGCGCTAACTTGAGGACGAAGCCCCTAAGACATGCCCCACCTCTATTAAGTTTATCCTTGTCGGGTGACAATTGTCGAAGAGCTACAATTACTGTTTTTCAGCTCCATCAGGTGATAGCTGTTACATATGATGCAGCGATCCATTTCATTGATTCCTAGAGTTCGCAAGAAGATCAAGAAATTGCCCACATCATTTATGTCCAAGGAGAGCCTTCAAGGCTATGGACATTACACAAAATTTCTCCTGAACATGTAGAATTCTAGAGATTACTATTGCAAAGTTGGAACTCTACCTTTCTTATTTTAAACTTCATTTTTGTTTAAATTCATGATATTTGGCACGATTTTGAAGTTTCTAAATCTTTTGTTATTGAGTTATGATTTTTCTAACTTTTACAAATCTTAATTTGACCCATTAAATTGACAATAATTGCTTAGATAAGAACCATCAAGTGGAACTCTATTTTGATCTAATTCGTGTTCCTCGTATGTTGACATCATCCTGACATCAGCACCTTATTTCTTTTTTCAAGAATACTTAAATATATTATATTCATTGTTCAGTCCAAAAATCATAAAAAATCGTATTCTTTTAAAGAAATTTTGAAATATTACCCAATATTATATTATATCCTCGTGATTGACCTAGAAATTTTCTACCATTTTTGGAACCTCTTATCGAGTTATGATTGTTTTATTTATTCTATCATACTTCTAAAAGTCCAAAAATTAATATTTTCTAGTTTTATGAATTTTAAATTTGCATAATTTATTATACAACAATTAAGTCATGTCACCTATATCATTAGAATTTTATACGGCCTGCAAATTTCCTTTACACTTTCTCTATTGTAGGGTAACTTAGTAGTAGCCTTCTATGACATAACAACTCAACTAGTATTTTCTACTAGAGATATGGAATTGAGCACATGATTTACCAATGAGTGATGTTGGGTTGGATGAGCCAATACTAGTAACTCTTTTAGAGGTATTAAAAAATGTGTGAAAAGATATGTGGGTTACTCATGGAGAAACAAATCATATTGACAAAAGTTGAACTAGTTGTTGATGTCCTTGGGTATAGATTTTGATATTACAAAATGTATGAGAAAATATATAACTCATGGTTGATATAATTCACAAAATTATGATAAATGCTTTATAGATTTTATGCAAATAAATTTATTATTCATCTTGTGACACTATGACTAAAATTGAGATTAAGTGAAATGATGAAGAGGTGAAGCACCACACATGGATAAATATTTAATAGGTAAATGATGGTTATGTTTTTAATCCATATATCTATATTTATTTAATCATTTAAGTACATATATTATTTATTAGTCACGTACATCATTAAAAGAAAAAGAAAAAGGTTCGAAATATCAAATGAGTTCTCATAAGTCTCAAACCGGAAATCTAGATGGTGACACGTTGGCTGCTTATGTGGAGAAAACGATCAGCTTAACGTTCGAATCTGAAGACAAAGTCAACAAAAAAGTTGTTTGTCTATGAGAGAAGAATCTTCAATTTTAAATTTCAAATCGAATGGACTAGAGAATAGAAGGATATTGAATTCGCAATGATTAGAGGTCGTTGCCTCAATTTAAACTGACCTTTCGACTTTGTCTCTCAAACAAATCGCAGAAATCCATTGGAGGACGATGTCCTACAAGTAAAAGAAGCAAAGAACATTAAAAATAATAATTTTACTTCAATCTATAATGAGCAATCTCTCTCACGATCAATATTCGTCACCGTCGAGCATCAACTACAAGTAAACTGTATCATTCTTCTTCAATCAACGATTGGTGATCAAGATAGAGCTTGCATCTCTCGAGGAGGCTCTCTATCAGGCCCTAAGATAACTAGGTGGTGAGTGGAGAGTGAGTTTGGGCAAAGGCACGAGGTGTTCTAAGCCTAATTTGGCCGAGAAGGGACTAGATCTCTACGGAGGTCAAACTTAAGGTATTCGACAGTTGATCCTATTAAAATTAACATGTATTTCCCGAGGGAAATAGTGGAATACTGGTAGGAAAGATCCTCCAAGATTAGAAGTAGTCAAGTGAGGGGTGAACTAGTATAAAAAGCTCTTGTCTCGTAGTGAGATCCCGCCGAAAGAGAGAGAAAGTCATTTCGCGCGTAGATAATCACACATAACTATGTTAGCACGTGTGTTGACACATCTAGCATCTGGAAAGAAAATCTGAAATTTTTAAAATATCAATTCACCCCCCCTCTTGGTATTTTTTCTAGCCTTTAAATCTTTCACTAATGAAAGAATAATTCAGCTTATCTCAGCTTGAAAGAAACCTCATGGACATTCCTAATAAGGCCTAAATGAATAAAACCTGCCAGAATATAGACTAACCCATTTCATTGCTATGGTGGTTTTTGATTATATACTGTACTTAAAAGATTTAAAAGTCCTTAAATAGTGCATTTTTCATCTTGCCACAAATGTGCACTACTTCTTTTAGACTTTAATAATTTAATCTATACTAGGCAACATTTTCGTGTATCCATTTCATTCTGGCAAAATTGAGAAGTGTTATTATTTCTTATTCTTAGACATGAGGATAATGTCCAAACCAACATGATCAACCTTGTGAAAGATATAATCTCATGGAGATACCAGAATTATAAAAGACCCACTCCTATGTTTGATGATAGCTTTATATTCCCCATTCTTTGACAATATAATGACAATGTTAGAAGTCGTTGACTTTAATCCTGAAATAGAACCTCAAATCATCGTATTAACATGATCAGTCTTTCATATGACATAATCTCTAAGAGATTGCATAATGATTGAAGACCCACTTCCTAACTTTAATGGTAGATTTAAATTATCCCTTGTCTTTTGACGTGCTAATGGAACTATGATAAGAAGTCATTGAGTTTTCACACAAATAGAACCTCAACTCCTTTAATTCAAAATTGGTACAGATTTGGGATTTGTACCATTTGTCTTGTTCGAAGCATCTCCTCATTGTCATCACATGCTTGCTTGGGCTTGCAAGCAAAACATTGCTATGTAGATGGGGCCTATCTTCCTATTGTCATCAAATATAGTTCAAATGGTTTTACTGCATTTGACTTTCTAGCCTTTAACACTAACCTAAGCCCCATTGTGTAGTGGGTAATTCAGAGTTTTAAAGTTCCCAAAAGAGGATGTAACTAAGGCCATAATACCTATTTGGGTCCACTATTTCAAGGTCTGTCACAACGATTCTCTTTGCTTTAGTCTCCTCTACTAGGAGAACATCTTGCGTACCTTACCCAACCATCATACTTCTTCTATGTGCCTCCCCTTTTGCCTATGGCTTGTATTTCTCACGTCATCAACGTCTTATCACCAACAGTTGTCAAAACATTTCATTGTCGAGGTTCGCTCTGATAATTATAAGTTAGTAGTTGCATCTATATAGTAATATCTTATGTATAGATACTAATTAGTGGGTAGAGAATAATTATATATATGTTACTGACTCATTATGATATTCATAATGTTTTATCATTCAAGTCCTAATGTATATTATTTTACTTATTTTGTTAATATTATGAGACTAACCCCACTTGACTTTTATGAAGTCAAGTTGTAATTCTCTCATATTTTCTTGATAATTATTTGATTGCAAGGACTTAGATGAGCTCTTATTATGAGCTGGAAGTAATGAAAGAAGCCCTAGTTCTCAACCCAAGGAAAAGCCCAAGTCTTAAGGAGAGGGCCGGCCTAATATTTTTATAGGCCCAAGAGAGGGTGTCATCTTGGTCAAGCCCATTTGGACCTTCAGTGGCATATGACATTGGCCCAGCCCATTTAGACTTAAAAGGGATATTAAGAGATGAGATCAACGCCACCCATCTAAGGGTGCATTAAGATGAGATTAGGAGCAAGATTAGAGTGCCGCCCTCATGGAAGAATCTAGGCCATCCACCAAGAGAGTCAGTTATTATTCATAACCATCTAAAATAGAGGGTTTGACACTTTTAGTGGATGGCAATGTCGTCGGGGCATATGCTAGCATGGTGGACCAAGAACACCACCCTAGCTCTTCTACTAATTATCATTGGACTCTGGCCTTTATAGATGATCTTGTCCAGACCATAAGGGATTTGAAGGTTAGACTAGATAAGGAGAAGATGGATTGGGACGCCCATGCCAAAATACTTGGTAAAAGCCCTCAGCAAAGGCCTACTACCGTTCGTCCTCAAAGCACATCGTTAATTGGGTCCAATTGCATCATTGGCAGAGGTGATGACTTTGAGTTAATCAAGGGCTTGTTGTTCTCAGAGCTTCATGGAAATAGAAATATTCCTGTAATCGTTATTGTGGGTACAAGTGGCCTTGAGAAGACTAGCCTCACCCAGATGGTGTAGAATGATGCTCAAGTCTAGGAACATTTCAATCTCAAGATTTGGGTCTGGGTCTCCGGAGATTTTGATTTGGCGAGGTTGACGAGGGAAATGCTTGAGGATTTGGAGAAGAAAAGTTATGATCTTACCCAAATGGATCTAATTAAGAGAAGCCTGCAGGAAATTCTTGAGGGAGAAAGGCTTTTGCTTGTGTTTGATGATGTCTCGGAACAGCAAAATCTAGATGCAAATGTCTAGGAATATCTATGTAAGCCCTTGCTTGGTGTCATAGACGGAGTCAAAATCATAGTGACTGCAAAGAGTCAAAACGTTTGGAATAGCATAATTATGGGAGCTAGTATCTATCAATTACCATTTCTAACAGACGATGCTTGCTTTAGGCTATTCAGGCAGCGTGCCTTTAAGTGTGGGACCTCTGATATAGACCCTACCCTTCTGGATATAGGGAAGGAAATCTCCAACAAATGTAGAGGTCTACCACTTGCTGCAAAGATTCTTGGAGACTTATTATTTCATAGAAATAGTACAGATGAATGGAAATGTATACTGAACAGTAGTACCATTTGGGATAGTGATGTGCAAAATAGAATAATGCCCATACTTGGGATGAGCTACCAGTATCTGCCTTCCAACCTCAAAAAGTGTTTTAGGTATTGTTCTATGTTTCCAAAGGATTATCAGTTTCACAAGTACCAACTCATCAATATGTGGATGGCTCACGGTTTTTCAAAATTGGAGAGTCTAGAACTAGAAGATTTGCCCAACTAGTGGTCGTGGGCAGGCCCTGAAGAGGGCGAGTGCCCGAAACTCCAAAAGCTTTCTATTGTTGGTTGTAACTCTCTAGAGAATTTCTTAGTAAGCTGCCTTCACAGCCTTAAACACTTATATGTGAAGAACTGTCTGCATTTAGAAGCCATGTCAGATATATACCTTTACCATTGGTTCCGGCAGGCATACGCTTCAGAGCACAAATGGCTCCCAAAGAGGGAGCTAGGAGATCGTGGCCCAATAAGCGAAATGGATTCCCCCAGCAGACACTGACCATTGTTGATTGTCCAAGTTTGTCATTCTTCTCTGCAGATGATTTCACTGCTCTCACAGTTCTAAAGATTCTCAGATGTCCTCAGCTCCATTTTTGGATCCTTGGAGAGCTTCCATCCCTCCGGCATCTATCTATAATCGAGTCCCATCAAGATATTCCCACTAACTTCTCGTTAGGAGGGTTTCCACGATTGGAGAGACTAGAACTGGAAGATTTGCCCAACTGGAAGTCATGGACATGTCCTCAAGAGGGTGAATGCCTGAAGCTTCAGGAGCTCTCTATTGTCGAGTGTCACTCACTGAGTCACTTCTCAATAAGCTGCCTGCACAGCCTCAAGGACATATGCATGAAGAATTGTTCATGTTTGGAGATGTCCGGATATGATATGGCAAAGTTACTCAATGTGGAAAAATACTGCGTGAGGAATATATTGGGAACATCCCATGATTACAAGGAGCATTAAGAGGCTGCCATATATGCCCCATTCACAGTGGGACATTTAATCATCAGCCGTATTCATATCTGAAAACTAGATCCCATCAAGACTGAGAAAGCTTGGCATTGTTGAATGCCCTGATCTAACACACTTTCGACTTGATTGAAGCCTTGGAATGGATGTCATCAACGCTGAGAGTGCTTGACATTAATGCGGGATTCTGCTTTCTCTGTGCTAAATTATGATATACTCATGAGCAAAGTAAAGGGAAATGATTATTATACAAATTTTCAACTAGTTTGAATTACTTTCCAACGATTGATGCATGATCTCAAATTAATCAAGGCCCCTCTGACACTGTATGGGCCCACTATGAGCTTCCAGCCTTCAATGTCCCAAAGACTTCCCTCCCTCCCTCCCTCCCTCCCCCTTTACCTGCTTCCCCACCACCACTGCCGATCCCGAGGGACTGCTGCTGCCGCTACTAGAGCACTACCAATTGACCAGTCAAGCCTCCTTGCGACTGGCTCTGAACAATATTAGTATTTGCCATTGTCGTCCCCACTGCAGGACGCCCGCCAAACTTAGGATGTAGGTGACGCTGAAATATGGGATGAAAAACAAAACGTGAGCCTGGAGGAGCTCAGCCACCTAATAGTATGACGGATTGGAGGAAGAAGAGAACCTTAAGTGAATGTAGGACTACTATGATACTGCAAGGTCCTCTACTCTGCTCATCGGCAACATGCAGTGGGGCGACAATGGTTACAATAGGGCTGGCCTATTATTTTTCAACAGCAGAGTACACTGTGTTTGTTTAATGAATCCACTAGAGCATAAATGACTTTACGCTTCTTGCGTCTCTTATGTACTGTCTTGACCAAATCAAGCACAAGAAAGTGAGATGAAGCTTGGATAAGATATTCATTAGTATGGAAAAAGGTTGTATATAATCTTATCCCAGGCCAAAAAAATGGTTCTACCCTCCTAATGTCAATGCAGCAATAAAAACTTGGACAACACTACAAGATTAAATTTAAGATTTTCTGAACCATAGGCAACACAAATTTGATTACTTGTAGGATTTGGTGGAAATCTTGTTTATAGCCTTATCTTCATACATCAGACCTTCACTATCTTGAACAACTGAAAATATGCAATGGACAAGATATCATCCTGTTTCAAGGAAAATAACTCGTTAACAATGATCCAAGCCCATGGCTATCTCAGTCAATGAAATTTTTCTCCGTGAGGCCAAATTCAGGAAAGTTCTTTTCACCTGTAATTGATTGTGTATGTCATCCTTCTGACAATTCAGTTCTGAAGATTATCAGCTGTTGTCAGCTGTCATTATCCAACATCTGTCAAAGCTTCAAGATATTCATAAATTTTCGTTGGTGTTTCTACAACTGGAAAAGAACTGAATATTTGCAATGATCGTTCATTTACCATGACACTTATTCTAAGACTGGAGAACTTCACAATAAGCTGTCTTCACAGTCTCAATGACATTTGTCATCCATGTTAAATATCCAGGGTATGATGGTGTGAAATTACTTGATATGGAGAAATAGTTCGTTCAGAACAAAAAGTAGATAAAAATCCTTTCCCACAGTTCCAGATGCATTGGATGCTGTGGAACAAAGCTAGAAAATCTCCCCTACATCACAATTTAAGTAGTACAACATTTGAGATACCCTCAAGTGCCCTGGAATATTTATGCATTAAAAATTGCTATTTTGGAATGCGTATCATAAAACTCTGAAACTCATCTTGGATCTGTCTTTTATCATCTTAGTAACCTTAGTAAAGTTTGTATCATGAAATGTGTACTAACATCCCAAATGTGCAGATCAACATTGAGTCTGCAAGTCACCTGCTATTGCAGGGAAACATTGGAGGCGTTGACGACCGCAGATGGAGCCTTTCCTCCTCATTTCGAGATGCAGTTCGGAGTTGACTTCCTGCCTTGTGATAGCCGACTTCAGCCCACCTGGGAGTCTAACTCGGTATTTCAGAGTTGTAACAGCTCTCACATCAAGGCGTAAGCTGCCTTCACAGCCTTAAACACTTATATGTGAAGAACTTGCATTTAGAAGCCATGTCAGATATATACCTTTACCATTGGTTCCGGCATACGCTTCAGAGCACGAATGGCTCCTAATCTGGAAAAATA
Organism: Spirodela polyrhiza; assembly: GCA_024713555.1. Classification (NCBI taxonomy): domain Eukaryota; kingdom Viridiplantae; phylum Streptophyta; class Magnoliopsida; order Alismatales; family Araceae; genus Spirodela; species Spirodela polyrhiza. Next base: position 3,784,032 of record CM046529.1, on the reverse strand, counting down.
AGCGAAATGGATTCCCCCAGCAGAAACCATTGTTGATTGTCCAAGTTTGTCATTCTTCTCTGCAATGATTTCACTGCTCTCACAGTCCTAAAGATTCTCAATGTCCTCAGCTCCATTTTTGGAGGAGAGCTTCCATCCCTCCGCTCTATCTATAATTGAGTCCCATCAAGATATTCTTCTCGTCAGGAGGGTTTCCACATCTAGAACTTTTGCCCAACTGGAAGTCATGGACAGGTCCTCAAGAGGGTGAATGCCTGAAGCTTCAGGAGCTCTCCCATATTGTCGAGTGTCAAATCACTGAGTCACTTCTCAATAAGCTGCCTGCACAGCCTCAAGGACATATGCGTGAAGAATTGTTCACGTTTGGAGATGTCCAGCTATGATATGGCAAAGTTACTCAATGTGGAAAAATACTGCGTGAGGAATATATTGGGAACATCCCATGGTTACAAGGAACATTAAAGGCTGCCATATATGCCCCATTCACACTGGGACATTTAATCATCAGCCGTATTCATATCTGAAAACTGGATCCCATCAAGACTAAGTTGGCATTGTTGAATGGCCTGATCTAACATACTTTCGACTTGATTGAAGCCTTGGAATGGATGTCATCAACACTGAAGTGCTTGACATTAATACGACCTGCTTTCTCTGTGATAAATTACGATATACTCAGAGCAAAATAAAGGGAAATGATTATTATACAAATTTTCAACTAGTTTGAATTACTTTCCAACAATTGATGCACGATCTCAAATTAATCAAGGCCCCTCTGACACTGTATGGGCCCACTATGAGCCTCTAGCCTTCAATGTCTCAAAGACTTCCCTCCCTCCCTCCATCCATCCCCCTTTACCTGCTTCCTCACCACCACTGTCGATCCCGAGGGACTGCTGCTGCCGCTGCTGGAGCAAATTGACCAGTCAAGCCTACTGGCTCTTAAGCCATTGTCGTCCCACTGCATCCTTAGGATGTAGGTGACGCTGAAAGGGTGAAAAAGTGAGCCTGGAATGACGGATTGGAGAAAGAAGAGAACCTTGATAGGACTCGATACTGCAAGGTCCTCTACTCTGCTCATCGGCAACAGGCAGTGGGGCGACAACGGCTACAATAGGGCTGGCCGTAGAGTACACTGTGTTTGGTCCACTAGAGTATAAATGAACGTTCTCGCCTCTTATGTACTGTACCAAATCAAGCACAAGAAAGTACAAATAAGATATTCATTAGTATGAAAAAGGTTATCCCAGAAAAAAATGGTTCTGCCCTCCTAATGTTAGTGCAGCAATAAAAACTTGGACAACACTACAAGATTAAATTTAAGATTTTCTGAACCATAGGGCAACACAAATTTGATTACTTGTATTAAAGTTGCACATACATCAGACCTTCACTAGAGCAACTGAAAATATGCAATGGACAAATTCATCCTGCTAATCAAGGAAAATAAACGTTAACAATGATCCAAGCCCATGGCAACAAAAGTATGAATCACGACCACAATCTGATTTGTCTATTGTGACAATTCAGTAACGTTACATGCACTATGTCATTATCCAACGTCAACAGCTCCTATTCATAATGTTGGTGCTCGTGAAAAGACGAATTTCAATGATCTTTCATTTACCATGACACTTATTCTCTAGAAACAGAGGCTTTTCAAGCTGATTTGTCATCCATATGCAAGTCACATTTTTAAATAGTTCCAGAAGTATCTCCGAATATATAAGGAAAATCCAACATCACAATTCCTTTCCGCTACTAAACATCATCCACATTAGGAACAAGAGTTTGTACCGAAACAGCCGGCTGATCTAGTCTGCAGGCAAGAACATTAATGACAAAGAAACATATAAATGTTGTAACCTAATTGGATTGTCAAATAAGATTTTAGCTGCGAATGATCGGAAAAATTGGACGTCAAAAAACTACTCAAAACCTGACGGTCAAGTAAAACTATTAGTTCAACTTCTATGTGCTTCTTCAGGATACATCTTTTTGAAAATCTTGTCTATCACTGATCCCATACTTAAAACCCATAATAGGGAATCAAATGCAGCGCTGTTGATGTATGTAAAGTGTCTGAGTCCAAAGAGTTTCAACAAGTTAACGGCAAAAGTAAATCTTATCAAGAAAATCTTTCGAGCGGGATCCAAACTAGTTCAAGAATCTGTCATCATCAATTGGACGGGCAGTTAGAAGAGACCTCCTGATAAACCACAGGAGGTGAACGTTCACAAGTGCTCGATCCGGTCGAGCTTGAGGCAGAAATAGGCTTATCTGACAAAAAGGTATCTAAAGTCACATCCCTATCTCGACAAAGTAGTAGGCCAGTTAAAGGACATTTCGAATTAAATGAACCAAAATGGAGAGATGTTCAACACGTACCAGTTGGCGTGCTCGCAACCTTTGACCAGAGCCATCTCCTGACGGACGATATTCTCCAAGCGAAAATGATCAAGGAATCTCCTCCTCCTTTCCCTTCACGCTGACAGCCTGACAACAGAGATCCAATGCATACCCCTGGAATTACCAAACCCAAGAAAAACTCTCAGGTCAAGATATCTCCAGCAGATCGTGGGAAGAAAAACAACTGAAAGACTCCTGGCTCCCATCTTCAACGGCGTAGACTACAAGATTCTCAGAGACAGGGCACATTCAACAACCGCAGCCGGAGCTTTTATAGGGAGGTGGGGGCACCACCGCCATCAGATTGATGCACTTTTGTGCTCCTATGGCTTTTGAATAATCTCAGCCGCCCATTCTGAGCACCTTCCAACGCTCTAGCGGTCCAGATTAAAAGTGAAAGCCCTCAAATAAACCGTTATAATAGCTAAATGTCGTAGCTTTTATGACGGTTGTCTGAAATGAAAATATCATATTAACTCAAATCTACATTATTAAGGTAAAATCACTGAGAAATCTTAATTTAAGCCGTACAATATCACATACAATTATTGTATTAAGTTTAAAGATGAAATATTAATACTTTCCAAAATAGTACGCCCTCCAAACTTCATGAAAATAATCATCAAGACCAAGAACCATACACTAAGTTCTCAAACTAAGTGCAACTTAATTGAACTAGGCTCAGTTATCTAAGTTTACCTGACACAGCCTAACTATCAGAGTCATTACAAAGCTCAAATGCCCGGAAAAATCATGTGGGTTACGGTTAAGATAAATGCAAATAAGTAGCATCAAATTTATTCCATTAAAATGCTAGAACAGTAAGACCTAACTCTCTTGACTTCTCCCTGTGAATATCATACAGAAGATTGAACTAAATAAGGTCGTAAAAGGCAGAACTAGACGTCCAATATATTAGAATCCGGAAACAAAGCATCCTTAATTAGTTGTCAAGCCAGCCCCTGGCAACATCAAATCAAAGCAAGAATTCACTCAGATAAGAACAGCCTCCTGCTTGCCCATTAATTATTTTATCTCAAATAAGAATCAGTATATTTTAATGGCAATTATACAACAGCCTTTGGTATTTTTAAATGAACTCACAATAATGTTTCTCTTTCCCCTTTCTTCACTCTGTGGCACCTGTTTATATCTACAATCCCACAAGTTATATAGATGGGGGACTGAACAAGTTTCATCAGTGAATGAACTACGTTGAGGATTGCGCAAGTTTCCTAGTAAATCTAGATAATTGATTAAGAATCATTCATCAAAGAATATTGTTGACTTGGTAAGCAAGCACAAGGATCTTTTCTGGAGGTATTCAAAAAGGTGTAAAATGGTATGCAAGGGTTGGTATATTTTGAGCAAAAGACCATTTAGATGGAGGATAAACTAGCAAAAAGGTTTTTCAGTTTCTGCCACCTTAAAATCAAACCTCATAAATGTCCCCTCCATGAATTACATGAATATCATCTTAGGCCTCTCTTGGCATCGCTTGTTATTGGTTATTAACTCTTCTAAGTGTGCTTTTTTCTCTTCTAGCCAAAAATGTCTCCAAATTTTAGAATTCGATATTTTTCTAGTCTTTTGTTTTGCTATCCTTTTGATTTAGCCATTTTGCTTTTAAACAAGTAACAAGGGATCTATTCCAGTGACTAGTTTAGACATTTTAGAACAACCAATCAGATATCTCAGAAAATATGTCAGTTAAACCTGAGATTTTAAACCAACAAACCTGGTTTGTTGTCCATTAGACTAAAGCCCAATAAGTAGATCCATTTGTCTTACATTTAGGCCCAATAACCTTCTCTGTTTCATCTTAAATTCAGGCCTAATAATCAGATCCGCTACTCTTCTTTTGACTCCAAATAAACCAAGATAAAACGTGGAAATATTTCACACTATTATTCACTAGATAATATTCAAACCTAGCTTGACAAATCATTGTATCCCCTTAGATTGGGAAACATTTAGAAAATCTTCATATTAACATACTACGAAAATCAATACTTCAGAAAATGGCTAAATTACCTCCATATGTTGTGGTCAACATGAAATTACCAGTGACTTAGACACCATCATTAGGTTGAAGATTAAATCATTGTAGAGATTATTAGATATCTCGGTTCGGCATCATTAGATGCCCAAACCTTCTGCCCTCAATCTCACGTATCCACAATATGATCGGAATTCGGCAGCTATAACTTCCAGGATGACGAAGAGTCGATCACTGGGCAGGTTGGACTAATCGAGAGGCGGCAATCAACCATCTTTCAGTTTCAAAGGAGTTTTTCTTTTAATCCAAATATACCGGGGGGAACTTCTCCAACGAGGACTACTGGTCAGCTGAAACTTCACTAATAAGGGCTGTAAATGGATGAAATTATCAGATAATAAGGTAAAAAACACCAGTATTTTAGTGCCCAAAATTTTAAAGCAAAATTTGTTGGATACCAATTGCCCTGAATGATAACGGATCAACAAATCCGAGATTATATGAAAGAGTACGACAGAGGATGAGAGCCTAACGTGGCCTGGAAATCCAATAAATTGGGTGTCTTTCTATTTTTCTATTTTCATGTGGAATGGCGTATGGAAATATTAGGCTATGCAAAATGATTGAACGTGTGCCATGTTTTGGCGATACCAGCGGACATAATGAATCCAATCTCCCTTAGTAATCCATAATCGAAATGTTTTTTCTATCGTGAAACCCATGTTTATTGATATCCCCGGTTTATAATGTCCTTCGCCTCATGTATCCATCTAGATGACCCCCGCATTCAAATACGGACAAATGTATTAGTTTTTACGGTGGTATTAATTTAGGAGGTGCTACGGACAAGTTAGACTCTGCTCATATGGACCAATTCGCCGTCTTCCTCATGCCGCCGCCCCGTTCTCCGGTTTGTCCACTCGCACTTTTTTTTTAACGAAAACATAGCAACGGACGACTCCGTCTCCGACAACCAGGCTCACCGGGATTCCTCCGTCCTCACCCCCTCTATTACCATAGTTGAGAAAATGACGTTTGGGTACGTGGAAATGCGGGAGAGAATGGCGAAGGCTTAGTTTCCCGTCGAGCGCGAGTCCCACGGTGGATTCGGGATGGCAGAAAGCAGGGGAGATGATGAGGTAGCAGAGATGATTAGATACTAAACTCGAGATCATTCGATGCCCAAATCGCCTGCCCTCAAATTCTGTCGCGTTGGGAGATCCTCTCACCGCCGCATTCATAATTTCCTGTCCACTTGCAGCTCCGCCAGCGTCCTCTGTTTGTCTGTCCTCCGCGTGGTGCTCTCTCTCTCTCTCTCTCTCTCTCTCTCTCCCCCCTCTCCCTCTCCCGACGGCGACGATGACACCTCAGCCTCAGTTAAAGAAAACGAGGAGACCTGTTCTAAGAGCCATTCGTCGCATGGGTAGCTTGTCCTGATAGTTATCCATGGTCAAGTTGTCCATGACAGCGAACTGAGGCCGTCGGAGACGTTGATAATTGCAGAGGGAGCCAACGCACCCATCTTTTCAGGCGACCGTTTGGACTGATTGGCGCAGCTTGACTTTTTGGCACAAATCACAAATGGAACCTCAGCTTCCCAATTCAAGCAGACGGTGCAGATTTGTTGTTTGAACCATTCGCCGTACGTGGAGCCTGTTCTGATTCTCATCCATGGTTTGCTTGGGCCTGCAAGGGAACTGACGCCATTGGAGGCATTTCTAATTGCCGTCGGAGCCCATCCTCCTATCTTTCTCAGATGCGCTCCGGATTGGATAGCGCCATCTGGCTTCCTGCCTCTTTTTGGATCCATTGTTTTGAGGCCTGTCACAACGACTCCCCTCTCCTCCAATCTCTTCTCTGCTCCGGCAATCTCTTCCCCGGCCAGCGTATTTCTTCTCTTTTCTCCTCTTTGCTACTCCGCCGCCAGCTGGAATCTGACTTCAGGCCCACCGGGGAATCTGACTCGGTATTATGCAGAACTCTAACAGATCCCAAAACAAGATTGATTAGGGAAGGCTATAATACCTCTTTGTAGATCCTCTGGTTTCAAGGCTTCTCACTACTTCCCTCTCTTTCAATCCCCTCTCTGCTCCGGCACCAGTGGCTGTTGGCTCGGGAAAACCAGTGCATTTCATCTATGGCCTCGTCTTTGCTACTCTGCCTCCAGCTGGAGCCTTACCCACTCGTGGTTGACTCCAAAGTGGTTGGTTGCCTGATCGGTTGAATTGGAAGAAGAACACCTTCAAGATATTCGGACCGTCTGCAGACTATCCTGCGGATTTTCTTCACGTTGAGAACTTGTCTCACAGCCAACGATCAGAACGTTTTACCATCAAGGTATTCTGTCCAAAGATTCGTTGAAAGTTCCTTTCTTTAAAACGAATTCCCAAAAATGCATATAACGGATCAAGGATCATTTCCGTCGAGCTTTTCTTGCCCGTTACCGTTCCTTAATTTTTTTTTTCTGCTCAATTCGATGAGAAGAATAACGCTCGTTGACTACCGCACAGTTCAATATATGTGTATTCGTACTTTTAAGAAAAATTGTTGCTCAGCTGTTTGGTTCACTGGAACTTCAAATATGAAATTCATTTATTCATGAAGTAGATCAGTAGTTTCCGTGGAAAGCTCGTTTAAATTTACCTAGAATCTCTCTTCAAAACATATTACGCCTTATTTACATGATATGTGTTTGTTGTAGTAAATTATACCGTGGCAGTATAACGCCGTTACAGAGAAAAAATGCAGAAAATATATTTATGCTTGTATCAAGGTGATTTTAAGACGGGTATAATCCTGGTATAGCGGTAGATAAGTCGTACATCTTTCTGAGCCGTAGATTTTCTTAAAATTATGTAGCTTATTGTGTTCAAGTGACTCGCCTCATCCAAGATTCTGTCTTGTAGTGGCTATTCCCACTACACAGGCACCCCTTATCCCTCCCGACATGAGAAGATAGCACGTTTGAAACTCCTCACTTACGTAGGTCCTTGGAAGCCGACAATTGTGATGGATGCTCATTTATTTAGGTCCAATACTAGTCGAACACAAAAAACATGCAATGTTTTCCATGTTCTAGCTTAATACTAGTCATTTCTTCGTGCTTATACTCTCAGAGAAGCATAATCATCAACATTAGTTGTTGTCATAACTTTACCTTGGGAAAGAATGATATGGAAAGAAATTCCTTACCACGCAATATGATCAACCTACTCCCTTCGTATAGGACCAATGCTAAAGAAAAGCTTTAACCTGATGAATAGTTTATTCCCCCTAGATACTTCCTTGACTATATTCCCCAGTTTCAATAATTAACCTATGCTTCTCAAACATACAGACCTATTGCTGTTGTTTGTTTGAGTGGTACAGGTGGTGTTGATCGGCAAGCATTTCATAAATCCAACAGCTGAAGCATAGGAGAGAAGAGAGGCAGTCGCTCCTCCTTAGCAATCCTCCTCGTTTCTTGTTGACTGCATCATGGAAGATGCCTTTCTCAGCGAGTTCAATCAAGCGGATGAGTATCTAAGGCGACGCTTTAGTCTATCTGGCATTGATCTGGACCGACTGGAAGATGTGAAATGGTTAAATGAGATGTCACAGGAGATCCGAGCCAGGCTCAGTGATGCTGAGGAGATGGAGATAACATCCAAATCCGCTAGCCTCTGTCTTAGAAAACTGAAGAAGAGTTTCTACGATGCGGAGGAGGTGCTTGATGAGTTTCTATATCATGTGATGCATTTAAAATCAGAGGGTGCGACCTTTCCAGCGGATGCCAACGTGGTGCGGGCAGATTCTAGCATGGTGGACCGGGAATACGACCCTAGCTCTTATACTAATTCTAATGCAAGCCTGTCCTTTATGGATGCTCTAGTCAAGAAAATAAGTCCTTTGAAGGATAGACTGGAAAATGAGAAGATGGACTGGGATCTCCATGTCAAAGGACTTCCTAAAATCGATCCGCAGAGGCCTACCAATCATGAAAGTACTTCGTTCATGGGGCCAACTCCCCCAGTTGGAAGAGATGTTGACCTGGTGAAAATCGGGGACTTGTTGAAATCAGAGCTTAATGGACATGACAACATTCCTGTAATCGCTATTGTGGGAATGGGTGGCCTTGGGAAGACTACCCTCGCTCAGATGGTGTACAATGACCCTCAATCCGAGAAACTTTTTGATCTGAAGATTTGGGTCTCTGTCCCTGAAAATTTTGACTTACTGATGTTGACGAAGGCAATGCTTGAGAATTTGGAGCTGAACAAGTGTGATCTGACTCAATTGGATTCAGTTCAGAAAAAGGTCAATCAAATCGTTAAAGGAAAGAGGCTTTTGCTTGTGTTGGATGATGTCTGGGAACACGAAAATCTTAAGACGGAAGCTTGGGAACAGCTATATAACCCCTTGTCTGGTGTCTCAAAAGAAAGCAGAATCTTAGTGACAACAAGGAGTAAGAAAGTCTCGTATGAAGTAATAATGGGAGCTAGTGTCTATCCATTACCTTATCTAACAGATGATGATTGCTTTACGCTGTTTAGTCATCACGCTTCGAAGGGTCGGACCTCTGATATAAACTCCAACCTTCTCGATATTGGGAAGGAAATCTCCAACAGGTGCAGAGGTCTACCACTAGCTGCGAAGACTCTTGGAAGCTTGTTGTCTCGTCAGGATGATGTAGAGGTATGGAATGGTATACTGAACAATAGTGGTATTTGGGATAGTGATGAGCAAAATCAAATTATGCCCATACTTCGGTTGAGTTACCAGTATCTGTGTGGCAAACTCAAAAAATGTTTTAGGTATTGTTCTGTGTTCCCCAAAGGATATCAGTTTCACAAGGACCAACTCATCAGTATGTGGATGGCCCACGGTTATATTACTCGAACAAAACGAGGAAGAAAACAGTTAGAAGACATTGGTGAGGAGTATATAAATGAACTGATATCAAGGTCTTTATTTGAACAGTCTAGAAATGATTCCAGTGAGGAGGTATTCAGCATGCATGACTTGATCCATGATCTAGTGAGAGATGTTTCACAGGGTGAATGGCGGAGCGTGGAGGATGGTGTGTGCAACAATAATCGAGATGATAATGTTCAGCACTTCTCGGTCATTTCCACTGCAAAATATCCCCCGGAGTTTTTTCAGATGCAACCACAAAGTCGATGTCTTCTATTTTTCAACAGCGAGCTGAAATGGCCAGATATGAAAACTCTGTGCAGCGGAATGAAGCAGCTAAGAGTTCTTGATATGAGTTACACTGGAATACGTATCTTGCCTGAGTCTGTTGGTGATTTGAAACACCTACGTTATCTTAGTGTTCAAGGTAACCAAATCAAAGAGGTGCCTAAAACCTTGGGGACCCTCTATCTCCTGGAAACACTCAACTTGAATTATACTTCGATTGAGATTTTGCCTGATTCAATTTTCTTCTTGAAATGCCTCCGTTATCTTGGTCTTCGCGGTACACTGATCAAGTATCTACCAGAATCATTGGGGATGCTCGATCAGCTTCACACACTAGATGTGGAATTCTGCAAGATTGATCATCTCCCAGATTGTATGAAAAGTCTGTCAGGTCTGAGGCGGCTGATCTGTGAAGATCATGTCGTATTTCCCTCGGAGATCAGAAAACTAACTAATCTTCAAAGGATTACTCGTTTTTTTAATGGCCGACATGCTGTAGTCAAAGAGCTGACTGACATGGTTCACGTGAATGAGGCAAAGAAGGCATCCTTGTACAGCAAGGAGCACCTCAAGGTCTTATCTTTGGTCTGGAACGACAGACAATCTCCTGCAGCCGGTCATATACATGGGGAGGTGTTAGAATGCCTTGGGCCGCATCCTAAACTCAGACAATTGTACATGGATGGATTTGGGGGACATTCTCTTCCATCTTGGTTAGCAGATCCCAGCTACCTTTGTTCCCTCAACCGCATTGATTTAATTAGATGTGAACAGTTGATGTCACTCCCCCCTCTTGAAAAATATCCAAGCCTAAGGCATGTTTACATTGAGTCAGCAAAGAAGCTACAAAATATGGGCCTTGGAGATCCTTTCTCTGTAACTAATTTCAATGCTCTCCGAGTTATAAAGATTATTAGATGTCCTCAGCTCCAACTTTTGCACCTTGGAAAGCTTGCATCTCTCAAGTGTCTGTCTGTAAAAGAGTACCTTAGAGATATTCCCACTGAATTTTCATTTGGAGGTTTTCTACAATTAGAGAGACTAGAACTTGAAGATTTGCCCAATTGGAGGTCATGGACAGGCCCTCGACAAGGTGAATGCCCAAAGCTTCAAAACCTCTCTATTGTGGATTGTAAAAATCTGCCATACTTCTCAATAAGTTATTGTGATACTCTTGAAGACATATACGTGAAGCATTGTCCGCAGCTACAAGCTCTTGGGAAAAACTATGCGAGCAAACGAGATACATTAGGGCACGAACTCCTCCCAAATATGGAGCCAGGGGATGGTGGCACAATAAGTGAAATAGATTCCCTCCAACAGACACTGGCCATTGTTGATTGTCCAAACGTTTCATCCTTCTCCGCAGTCAATTTCAATGATCTTCATGTTCTAAAGATTATCAGATGTCATCAGCTCCAACTTTCACACCTTGGAGATCTCACATCCCTCCAGCATCTGTCTATAATAGATTCCCATCAAGATATTCCTGATAAATTTTCATATAGAGGTTTTCTACAATTGGAGAGTCTAGAACTGAAAAATTTGCCCAATTGGAGGTCATGGGCAGGTCCTCAAGAGGGTGAATGCCCGAACCTTCAGAAGCTCTCTATTGTTGGTTGTAACTCTCTAGAGAAGTTTTCAATAAGCTGCCTTCACAATCTCAAAGACATATATGTGAAGAATTGTCCAAGGCTAGGGATCTCTGGGCCTAATATTGTGAAATTACTTAGTTTGGAGAAGTGCTATGTGAGTATTTCGATGATCATTTCCCATGGTTACCACGACCTGTATGCTATGAAAGATATAAAGATAACTCCATACTCTCCTTTCACTGACTTGTGGAATTTCAGTACGTTTGAACAATTAGTCATCAGTCGGTGCAACACTCTTGAATACTTATCATCTGAATGCCTACCATCATCAATAAAAGCCATTGTCATACATAATTGCCAAAGTCTCAAAAAAGTTCAGCTAGGCAATCAAGATGCCCTGCAATATTTAAGCATTAAGAATTGCCATCGAGTCTCTCAAATTGTATGCAGATCATCAACACTAAGATTCCTTGAGATCCACTCATCTGACGAATCAGTATTCCGCCGGCAAGGATTCCACCAAGCAGTATTCCGCCGGCAAGGATTCCACCAAGCAGTATTCCACCATCTTGGTAACCTTAGAAATGTGGAATACCTAAGTATTATGAACTGTGTATTTAAGTTCTCTGATGTGCTACAGCTACCATCAGCATTGAAAGTGATGAAGACTGACTATTCGATATTTAAGTTGCTTGAGATTGCCAAATGTTCTGACTTGACTTTTTTCTACGTCATTGGCTTGAAGACTTGGAAGAACTACAGATTAATGATACATGGTCTTGGCCTACTTCAGTTGTACATGCAAAATGGCTGCCATTGAAATTGAAAAAGCTCGAGATTGTCGATTGTTTTGACTTGACTTCCTTTTCACTTCACTTGCTTGAAAACTTGGATGAATTAATTATTAAATATCGTGAGCTAGATGCATTCACAGATGTGAAATGGCTGGAAAAGTATGAGATTTTTAGATATTATAACTTGACTTTCTTTCCACTTCACATGCTTGAAAGCTTTGGAGAATTGAGAACTGTTCATTCTAGAGGGCCTACCGCATTCACAGATGCAAAATGGCTCCCATCAACATTGAAAAAGCTTGAGATTGATTGGCTTCATGGTCGCTCTTTCTCTACCTCAAGGAAATCAAATGCCTTAAATATGAGGATATATCTTCCACTGGACTGGTTATATGCCCTAGAATCTCTGAAACTTAAATACGATCCACAGCTCTACTTCCCAGATGAGAAAAGTCTGCCATCTACACTACAAGAGCTTTGCATCATTGGGTGGCCAACACTAAATGAATTAAAGATTTCTGATGGTGCTTGGCCTACTATATTTACAAATGCAAAAGGGTTCCCATCAAGATTGAAAAAACTTGAGATTATCAAATGTTCTGATTTGACTTCCTTTCCGCTTCACGTGATTGAAAACTTGGAAGAATTGAGGATTATTGATTGTAGTGGGCCTACTGCATTCACAGATGCGAAATGGCTGCCATCAACACTGAAAAAGCTTGAGATTAGTAAGTTTCAGGATTACTCTTTCTCTACCTCAAGCAAATCAGATGCCTTAAACATGGAGATATACCTTCCATTGGATCGGTTATATGCCCTAGAATTTCTAGAACTTAAATACAATCAATGGCTTTGCTTCCCAGATAAGAAAAGTCTGCCATCAACACTACAAGAGCTATGCATCATTAGGTGTCCAGCATTAGAAGTATGGTGTGAAAGAAACAGTCAAAGACTAATGGATATCCAACTACGACGAAGACACAACTACGATGAGGACATAGATGACAATGAAGAGGATTGGAGATGAGGCCGAAGGGATGGTAAGATACTTCAGATCGGCAGAACATTGGGTGCCCAAATCTTCTACCTACGTACGCACCCAGTCTCTATTCTCTGGTTTAGTTTACTACATAAGAGACTAAGGATGAGGTATGATCAGAATATCTCCTCCTCACCACCGCAGACCCAGGCAATCATCATTCACTTCTTGTCTACCTGTAGCAGCTGTCCATTTCCTTACGGCCAAAGTGAGAGAACATCTATTCCAATGCTTGGTTGGCTCTGAAACTAGAAGCCCAATCTATTTTCCTACTCTTACACATGACGAGGCTCTTCATATTAGCATGATCATAACTACTGTTAGAAGACGTTGACTTTTTCCCACAAATGGAAAGTTAACTTCTTAATTTAAAAATTTGGCGGAACCTGTTCCCCTCGTCATCCAAGGCTTGCCTGAGCTTGTGAGGAAACTGACACCCATCCTTGTATCTTTTCCCGACGTGGTTATCAAAAGTCACACCATTCAACTTCCTAGTTTGTGACAGCGAAGCTCAGCCCCACCGTCAACTGCTCCATTAAAAAATTAAAACATAACTTTGTAGGATTCGATTTGAGCGTTCAACGAAGTATATGATGGAAAATATGAGTACTAAACTCTACAAAGAAGGTAAAGAAGGTATTGCAGTCGTAAATAAAGTATGCTCCAAATTGTTGCACATAATATCCCACACTTGGAACAAGTTAATGTCTTTAACATTTCCCAATAAATCTGGGAGATGGGGAAAGGCTCATACAATAAATGTCATGATTTTATGATATGTTCAATTCTGGTAAACCACCAAATAACTCAGGCACCTTTCCGAGTTATAGTCTTTCTTAAAATTGTGGGGCAAATTGGGGTCAAGTAATAATACCCCACATCTGAGGTTCTAGAGTCAGCTTCTCCTGAGGGGCGCCGGGACAAGGGCATGGAGGAGAACGTCTCAATCCCCTCAGCGAGAGACTCTGGGGGCCGAGGGTCATTGCAAGGATGATTGCTCCTGTTGCGGCAAGCTGGGGGAGTGAAGGAGACGAGGTGGGAAAGATGGTAGCGGGAGGAAGAGAAGAGGGCGTGAAATGCTCACAAGGATGCCATCACGGCGGAGCTGAACCCCAGAAGGAACCAAAACTTCAATATTCTGATTACTGCCTTCACCCCGTCCCAAGGGGGGTTTTAAACAAACGCAACTCTCATACGGCAATGAAACAGAAAGCACCAGTGGTCGACGACGATGTCACCAGTCGGCTAATAGTGGACGAAGGCGTCATCAACTTTACCAGTCCTGGTCCTCTGGGGGTAGCGGTTGCCTGTGGGGGCGACGGTGTCAAGTGACGGGGCGTCTATCTCTGCATGCTCAGCCGATGCACCGGCCAAATAATCAGAACCAGAGTCTGTTTGTCGTACTGTCCCGCGAACAGTCAGTTCCTGATCCCCATCAGCTCCCACCGGTGGCGGAGGACTCGACCGCGACGAGTCATTGACAGACCCTGTAGGGAAGGGTTGCGTTGGCAGAGTGAATGATTGCTTGTAGGCCACCAGGTCTGCAACATTGAAAGACTTACTGGTGGACCAGTCTGCCGAGATATCGGCCGAGTAGGCATTTGCACCTAACCATTGCAGAATGGGGAAAGGGCCAGCTGCGTGAGGGTGTAACTTTGCAAAGCCCGAAGTGGGGAAACGATCTGGTTGGAGGCGGACCATGACTAGGTCTCCCGGAGAAAACTCAACGTTCTGCCATGTCCGATCAAGTCGCGCCTTTGTAGTGTTGTTCGCAGCTTCGATTTTTGCACGAACCTCGTGATGCAGCTGTGAGATGTAGGTGGCAAAGTCCACAGCTATGGCCACATGCGGAGATGAGTCGTGGACGGGAAGCAGGTCTACTGGCTGACAGGGAGGAATGCCGTAAACAACCTCAAAAGGGGACTTGCCTGTAATGCGGTGAGTGGAGGAATTGTATGCAAACTCCGCGCGAGGTAGAAGGGCATCCCACACCGTGACATTGTCCGCCACCAAGGTTCGTAATAAGCTTCCCAGGGCACGGTTGGTGACCTCCGTCTGCCCATCCAATTGGGGGTGTAAGGCTGTAGAAAAGTTGAGGGTAGTTCCCATCTACTTCCACAGATATTTCTAGAAATGCCTGGTAAATCGAGGATCTCGATCTGAAGTAATGGAGAGGGGTAACCCATGTAACTTGACCACTTCAGCAAAGAAGAGCCGGGTGATGTGGCTGACGTCAGTGTGTCGCGAACAAGCGATGAATCGCCCCATCTTGGAAAAACGATTGACCACGACGAAGATAGCATCGTACTTCTTCTTGGTGATGGGGAGGCCGAGTATAAAGTCCATGCTAATATGGATCCAAGGCTGCGTCGGCATGGGCAAGGGCATGTAAAGGCCCGCATTTTGGCGTGGTTGTTTACTGATGCTGCAAGTGTGGCAATGGGCGACCACCCGGCCAGCATCCCGCTTAAGATTGGGCCAATAGAATCGGCACTCAAGAGCAGCGATTGTTTTGTTGCGTCCCAAGTGCCCGGCTAGTCCGCCGGCGTGGATTTCCCAAGTAAGAAAATCTCGAATAGAGCTGCGCGGAATGCAAAGTCTGTTATGGAAAAATAGATAGCCAGAGGAGGAGGAATAATTACCCGGGATGGAGGGTGTGGGTAGCTGGGCGGCATGCCAAATCGCCTGAAAATCAGGACAGGAGGTGTAGGCCATGGGAAGGGCTTCAAATCCCGTAACTGCCAATGATGTGTGCTGAATTAAGGCGAGATGGCGACTTAACGCATCAACAACCTTGTTATGGATTCCTGGTTTATGGCGAATCGAAAAAGTGAACTCTTAGAGGAAGGCCACCCAACGTCCATGACGATGACTCAGGTTGCGTTGAGACTGGAGGTGGTGCAGAAAGTCATGATCGATGAAGAGGATGAATTCGCCTGCCAACAAGTAATGCCTCCAATGTTTAATCGCTTGGACAATGGCGTAGAATTCTCGGTCATAGACAGAATAGTTGGCACGGGCCGCAGTTAATTTCTCACTGAAATATGCCACAGGGTGTCCTCCTTGGCTGAGCACACCGCCGATGCTAGTTCCGGACGCATCGCAGCAGACCTCAAACGGCTGCGTAAAATCTGGGAGATGGAGGACGAGCGCCGTAAGCATGCGGTGCTTAAGAGTTCGGAATGCCTCAGCTGCTTCCGGGGTCCACTGAAATGACGATTGCTTGAGACAATTGGTCAAAGGTGCTGTGACAGTATTGAAGTGGGTCACAAATCGTCGGTAAAAGGATGCCAACCCATGGAAGCTCCGAATGTCGTGGAGCGAGGCCGGTCCGGCCATTCTGCGATGGCTTTGACCTTGTCTGAATCAACGGAGACGCCTTGTGCCGAGATGACGAATCCCAGAAAAGCCACCGAGGGAGCCCTGAAGAGGCACTTCCTAAGGTTGGCAAAGAGGGATTCAAGCCGTAGGGTGGAGCCGACCTGGCAGACGTCGGTGCGGTGATCAGCTTCCGAACGGCTGTAGATGACAATGTCATCAAAGTAGACAACCATGCATCGATTCAAGTAAGGTCAAAGGATGTGAGTCATGACACGCATGAACGTGCTTGGCGCGTTAGAAAGACCGAACGGCATCACCAGCTACTCGTACAGCCCCTCGCCTGTTTTGAATGCCGTCTTCCATTCATCACCGGGGTGTAGGTGGATTTGGTGGTAACCGTTCCGTAGATCCAGCTTGGTGAAGATGGTGGCACCGGTGAGCTGGTCAAATAAATCGTCGATGTGAGGAATAGGGAAGCGGTACCTCAAGGTGATTCTGTTGATGGCCTTGCTATCCACACAGAGGCGCCACGACCCATCTTTCTTTGGTGTGAGTAAAGCCGGCACAGCGCAGGGGCTGAGGCTTTCACGTATGACACCCTTCGACAGCAGGTGGTGGACCTGGCAGTGAAGCTCGGTCACTTGAGTGGGTGAGAGATGGTAGTGCGGCTGATTGGGGAGGACTGCGCCTGGAACTAGGTCGATGGCGTGCTGGACGCTTTGTAGTGGAGGGAGGCCGTCAGGAAGCTCGTCCGGGAAGATGTCCGCAAAATCCTACAAGTAAGGTGGGAGAGAAGGGGCTGGATACTGATTTGGAACTATCTCTTGGACATGGATCGCCCACACTGGACAACCAGGGTCGACCTGGCACAGGAAGGGCCGCATAGTGATGTAGGTGATGGTTGATGGCGTCGGAGGACTGCGAGTCATCATCGGCCGCTAGGTAATTCGGCTCCCCCGGAAGATGAATTGGCACTAGTTGGTGCGGCTGGTCAAGGTGACATCTAAATCAAACAGCCAGGGCTAGCCGAGGAGCAATGTACCGATAGCGAGTGGCAGGACGTTGCACCACACACAATCCTCATACGATTGAATGAGGTGAGGAACACAGCAATGGTGAGTGACGGCGATAGACGAGTTATTTACCCATAGGGCCCGATAAGGATTCGGGTGCGGAACCACAATGAGACCCAGGGACTGGAGAGATTGTGCCGCAACGGCGTTGATCGCATTTCCACTATCGACGACGATTTTGCAGGTGACACCATTGACTGTTGTGAAGGTGAAAAAAATGGAAGTGTGAAGGGGGTCGTCGGCCGCCGGCTAGATCAACAAGGTGGGCCGCGGTGTGGAGTTGAGAGATGACTGTGGTGGGATGCTAGATAGCTTGGTGATATAGAGTAAGGCTTCGTTGTCCCCACTGAAATCATTAATAAGGGCATCATCCGTGCAGTAATCTTCCGCCAGAGGGTTTGTGTCCTCCCTTACGTCACCCATGAGACCACCCTCGATGTCGGCTTGGATAAGGAGCGCTCAAGACGGGCACTGATAAGCCTTGTGACCCCTCCCCTGGCACTGAAAATAGGTTTCGCGAGTGGGAGTGGTGCCGCTGCTGACTAGGGCGCCTAACAAGGGAGGCGTCATACGGCCTATATTTGGCGTCCGTCTCTTAATGGGGAAAGGCTTGAAGTTTCACCGAACTGAATGGCCTGAGGGCGCGAGGGCGATGCAGCTGGTGGCTGGGTGTGAGGAAGTGGTGTGGGCAGACCCACGGCCGTGGAGGCGCTGGTTGAATGGCTATAGTGTTGGGAAGTCGAACGGGAGAGGCGGCTGGGCGCCAAGCGCTCCACCTCCAAAGCTATCTGGTAGGCTTCGGCGAGGGAGGGAACCTCTTTTTGAAGGAGCTCCTTCTGATATTCATCATGCAGGCCGGACCAGAATCTTGACAGGGTGATGACCGGATCCTCATCCACATAACAACGCATCATCAGATTGTCGAAACGCGTGATATATTCTCCCATAGTGGAATAGCCCTGGCCTAGCCGATGCCATTGGTCTAGGAGGCGTGCACGATATGCTAGTGGTAAGAATTTTTCCCGTAGACAACCCTTCATCTCATCCCACGTAGCGACCGGTGGAAGGCGGCGGCGTGCCACCAAGTGCTCCATATTCCGCCAAAAGGATTTAGCATGCCTTGAAAGTCGTAGGGTAGTGATTGCTACCTTCTTGTTGTTCGGCAAACCAAACCACTGGAAGTACGTTTCCATCTCGGACTCCCATTCGGTGTAGACGGTGGGGTCAAGATTGCCATCAAAGATTGGTGGGTCCAACTTGATTCCTCGGCATGCGGCATTCCTTACAAAGTCATTTGTTGCCGGGGCGGTGTCATCGATGTCACAGGATGCCGCTAGGATGGATGTCTCGATGCCTGGAGGAGTGGCAGTTGTTGATGTGGCGTGTGGTGGGGGCGGTGGTTCCGTAGGTAGTCGCTGGAGCTCCAAGTGGGAGAGACGCTCAAAAAGGGCATTCACTGAGTCGACAAGTTTGCGAGCCCATTCGAGGGTATTGATAAGTCTTCATTATCGTGAGTTAATAATTTAGTAAGATGATGTTTTTAGTCTTAACTCATGATAAATAGACTTATTTTTGTGCTAAATCGTGAAAAGTGGTTTCTAGTTGATTAATATGAATTTTTGCTTAATTACATAATTTTATAATCTTATTTTGTTGAGAGAAATAGAAAAAAAAGATTTAAGGAAAAAGGAAAAATCTGTTGGCCAACCGAGCCTGCTAGTTGGTCGGAGGCACAATTAGGCGGAGCCGCTGAGCGGCTAAGGATCAGACTGCGAGCTCGAGGCTCAAGTGGCTGGTGACGTAGACCGCGAGCTAGGCACTCAAGCGGCTGACGTATGCGTCACTCTCCTTCCACATCACTGGTGGCTAGCCAGGCGTGGGGCAAAGAGTGTTCGTACACACGCGGGTGATTTGTACCTATTGATGGCTGAAGAAGTGCCCGTAATATGTGCGCGTGAAAATCGCCTAGAAAAACTGATGTGGGACTAAATCCTACGCCTTACTTTTTCCCGCATATTTTTTAAATACCAACAATGCCCCTCAATAACCGATATAAATGATCCTTATGACGTCATAAATTGAAGGCATTTTAGTACTTATTTCATCTCTCCTTCTTTCTCTCTCTCGTAGGTGGACAACCGGCGAAGAAATCTTGAGCTCCGGTGAGTGATTAAGCTGCAAAAATTGTCAAAATCTCAGCAAAAACTTAGTCAACACGATTTGCAAAGCATCGTGGCCGAAATTGGTGTAGGATTCTGGACAAAACATTGCGAACTTAATGACGAAATCATCTCCGCTTGATCAACGAACAAGTTGTCACCGAGAAGAGGACGATCCGCTGGGAGACGAGTCGCCACCTCCTGAGAGCGTACCAGATATGATAAAGGGCCTCCTCTTGCTGCACTGACTTGAGGACGAAGCCTCTGAGATATGCCCCACCTCCATCCAGCACACCTCCATCGAGTGACAGTCGCCGGAGGGCCGCAAGTTGCTGTTTTTCCGTTCCACGGGTGACAGCCGCCGGAAACGATTTGGCGACCCATTCCACCGATTTCTGGGCTTCGAAAGAAGTTCTAGAGATCACCCACATCATCTTTGTCCAAGGAGAGCCTTCGAGGCCGTGGACATTGCATGATTTCTTTTCTAAACACGTAGAATTCCGGCGATCGCTGCTGCGACGTCGGAACTCTGTTTTTCCTATTTTAAACTTTATTTTCACTTAAATTAGTAATCTTTAACACGATTTCAACATCCAATATATTTCGTACTTGAGATACAATTCTTCGGGCTTTTACAGAACTAAATTTGATCAATTAATTTGGCGGTAATCGCTTACGAAAGAATCGTAGGTCGAAACTCTATTTCCACCCGATTCGTGTTCTTTAGGCGCTGACGTCACCTGACGTCGTAGCCTTATTTCCTTTTCGTATTTATTAAATATATTATATTTATCATTCAACTAAAAAATTATTAAAAATTTATATTCTTTAAGAAAAATTCTGAAATTACCCGATATTATATTACATCCCTGTGATCAACCTGGAAATTTCCCACTATTTTTGAAATCTTTTATCAATTTATAATTTATTTATTTATTCTGATAAATATTTAAAATTTAAATAATTGATCTTTTCTAGTTTTATAAATTTTAAATTTGCACGATTTATTATACAACAATTAAGTCACGTCAAGTATCATCTGCCATCGGGGAGGAGGGAGGTGAACTGGTGACAGAGTATTCAGTGCCTAGATGGGTGCGCATACAGAGGTAGGGGTGACTGGCTCTGATACCACTATGTTGCGGCAAGCTGGGGGAGTGAAGGAGATGAGGTGGGAAAGATGGTAGTGGGAAGAGGAGGAGAGGGCGTGAAATGCTCACAAGGATGCCATCACGGCGGAGCTGAACCCCGGAGGGAACCAAAACTTCAATATTCCGATTACTGCCTTCACCCCGTCCCAAGGGGGGGTTTTTAAACAAATGCAACTCTCATACAGCAATGAAACAGAAAGCACCAGTGGTCGACGACGATGTCGCTGGTCGGCTAATAGTGGATGAAGGTGTCGTCGACTTTACCGGTCTTGGTCCTCTGGGGGTAGTGGTTGCTTGTGGGGGTGACGGTGTCAAGCGACAGGGCGTCTATCTCTACATGCTCAACCAATGCACCGGCCAGATAATCAAAACCAGAATCTGTTTGTCGTACTGTCCCGTGAACAGTCAGTTCCTGATCCCCATCAGCTCCGGGGATGGCAAAAACAAGGGGAGATGAGCTTGCAGGGATGATGATAAGAGACTTCAGATGGGCAGCATTAGAAGGACGCCCCAAATCTTCTGCCCAAAACATCTCATGTAGCTATCCAATTTCTGTCGTCGTCCCGTTTGAGGACGAGGCCCGATCGGAAGATCTCCTCTATTTTCCTACTCTTAGACATGGCGAAGATCTCCATATCAACATGATCAGACCCACTTTACCAGTCGCTGATGATGCCTTTAAATTGTCCATTCTTTTCTGGGGCGCTGATGGAACTACGGTTGGAAGTCGGTGGCTTTCTTCTCACGAAAGAAACTGTAAGCTCCTAATTCAAGAATGGCGGTGTGGATTGATTCTGTGAAATATTAGTTGCGTGCGGAGCATCTCCGCATTGTCATCCAATGATTTTATTCAGATCCCTCTTTTCATTCAGACGTAAAAGGCTATGATTGTGGTAGAGAGAAGCTTACGTGAAAGCTTTCTGAACATGCTTAGCTTAAGGAATCAGGCAACAAGGCATGCATTTATTGGCATATATCATGAGTATACTAGGAATCATCACTCCGGCTCAATGAACATCAAGAAGGATTAGACGTATATTCAGGATTAAAGTTTATACTTTATCATTCATTTTGACAAAATGTTCATGTGTTGTTCAATTTTTAATATGATAGATACTAATGGTTGACGACTGGATGTATTTATCTCAGGACTTGTTTAATAATTTTCTGAGATTTTCAGCACTAAAATTCGTTCCATCAACCTTATTGATCCTATGTATATAAATATATGCCTAAAATTCTCATCCATGTTTACAAACTACTCTCATCCAATTATATTCCCAAGAAAGAAATTCAGATGCTTGTGGAAATGGCAAATAAATATGAATGGTTAATATTCGCAATGAAAAATTTGTCACCATTGATGACATAACCTGAATGATCATTATAGGTAAGAAAATGTGTGAATCTAGTACTTGTATAGCAATGAAGAAATTTCTGGGAAAGAATACCCATTTCCAGTGCAAACTCCTAGAAAGTCCTTTTAGGATGAAAACATTAAAACTGAGGAGAACAAGACCCGTTGTCGATGCATCTTGTTGCAGTTAGCAACGTCTTGTAAGCGTCTAGCAGCCATACCATTATTCTGAAAATTTGTATTTCATCTTGACAAGAGAAAGATTTATATCTTAGATTTTGATAGAGAAATAAATATATCCTCAATAGCTGTGGGTGAGAAAGGTGTAGGTAACTTCTCAAATCATTTATATTTTATTTCATTGGCATCAAAAATACTGTTGAGGCTTCGTTAGCTTAAATACGCATCAGCTTCCTCGCTCTCTCTTTCTCTATCTTCCAACGGCATTGACAACACCTCAACTTCCTGATTAAGACATGCGGTGGAGATGTTCAACGAACCATTCGTCACATGCAGAGCTTGTTCTGAATGCCAGCCGTGCGAACCGACGGAATTTAAAGCGAATTGACGCCACTGGACGCATTGATAAAATGCAGATGGAGCTCACCATGTATCTTTATCACGGCTTGTTAGATTGTCCTCTGCACAACTGGGTGGGGGGTCTAATTGTGTTTTTTCGAACTAAAACAACAGCTCCCAGAAGAAGGCGTAGCCAAGGCCACAACACCTCTTTTCGAATCTTCTTTTCTGAGGCCAGTCACAACGATTCCCCTTTCTTTCAGTCTCTTCTCTGCTCTGACAATCTCTTCTCCTCTTGGAGAACATCCTGCGGGACCCTCCCCCGCCAGCGTATTTTTTCTATCCTCTCAATTTTTGCAACTCCGCCTCCAGCTGGTGTCTTCGCCCTCTTGTTTGACTCCACAAGGGGGCTTCCGCATCTATTGAATTGGAAGACGAGCGGCCCGAAGATTATCGTCTGGGATAATTCGACTGTGGTTTGTATTCTTTGCGTCTACATCCCGTCTTCTGTAAACCCGCCAGCTATCAGAAGATCTTACGCTTTAGGTAATTATCGTCTCTTAACGGGAGAAATATGCTGGTTGACCAGTGCAGCCTAAGCCACTTCATTACCTGTGTAATTTTACCTTTAAGAAATATTGTTGGTTAACTGTTTGGTTTACCGGAACTAGAAATATAAACTCCATTTGTTCCTGGAATGCATCGGTGGTTTCCACGGAATAAAATTCATTTAAGATTAATGAATATTTATGTTTAAAACAGTTTGCGGCATATCCATAATATATGTTTTTTATGGTCGAAAACACAGATAAAGTATAGCGGAATTACAGAGAAATGCTGGAGAAAAAATCTTTGTTCTTTTATTAACGTGATTTCGCAAAGAATTGTTGCGTGCCCTTTAACACATCTTTGACCATATTCCTCATTATCGCCAATTAAGCTCTGCTTCTGGCACTGCTGAAAGAGATTTACCATAGTTTACAGCTATGTACGACTTCTTATCCCAAATTATTACATCATTGCAGAGTTTCTCAAACATACAGACCTGTTGTTGTTGCTGTCGTATGAGTGCTACAGGTGGTGTTAATTGGGAAGCATTTCATAAATACAACAGCTGAAGCATAGGAGAGAATAGAGGCAGTCACACCTTTGCAATCCTCCTCGTTTCTCGTTGAGGGCAATATGGGCGATGCGTTGGTTAACGAGATCGATGAAGAAGTTGAGTATCTAAGGCGACATTTTAGTCCATCTGGCATTGATTTAGAGAGACTAGAAGATGTGAAATCATTGAATGAGATGTCCCAAATGATCCGAGCCTTTCTCAATGAGGCTGAGGAGATGAAGATTGCCGACGGAATAGCTGCACTTTATCTTAAAAATCTGAAGAAAGTCTTCTATGATGCGAGTATGTGCTCGATGAGTTTCTATATCAAGTTTTGCATTTAAAATCAGTGGATGACACCGTAGTACTGGTAAATCCTAGCGTGGTGGACCAGGAACGCGACCCCAGCTCTTCAACTAATCCGCATGGGAATCTGCCCTTTATGGATGATCTGGTCCAAACAATAAGGGATTTAAATATCAGGCTAGGCAAGAAAATGATGGATTGGGATGCGCATGTAAAAAGACTGCGTAAAAGCTGTCAACAGAGGCCTACCACTGTTTGTACCCCAAGCACTTCGTTGACGGGGTCAACTCCCTTATCGGCAGAGGTGACGACTTGCAGGAAATCAAGCGCTTGCTGTTCTCAAAGCTGAATCGACATGGTAGTATTTCCGTAATCGGTATCGTGGGTATGGGTGGCCTTGGGAAGACTACCCTCGCTCAGTTGGTGTACAATGAACCTCAAGTCCAGGAACGTTTCGACCTAAAGGCTTGGGTCTGTGTCTCTGAAGATTTTGATGTGCTGAGGTTGACGAGGGCAGTGCTTGAGTCATTGGAGCAGAAAAAGTGTGATCTGATAGAAATGGATCCACTTCAGAGAAGGCTGAAGGAAATTGTTAAGGGAAACAGGCTTTTGCTTGTGTTTGATGATATTTGGGAACACCAAAATCTTAAGGCGATTGCTTGGGAGGCTCTATGTAGACCCTTTCTTGGTGTCTCAGCTGGAAGCAAAATCATAGTGACTACAAGGGATCGAAAGGTTCTGGATAAAGTACTAAGAGGAGCTAGTGTGCATAAGTTACCTCCTCTAGAAGATGATGATTGTTTTATGCTTGTTTAGTCATCATGCCTTTGATGGTCTGAACTCTGACATAGACAGTACACTGCTGGATATCGGGAAGAAAATCTCCAACAAGTGCAGAGGTCTACCTTTAGCTGCAAAGACTCTTGGAAGCTTACTGCGCGGTCAAGATGATGTAGATGAATGGAATGATATACTAAACAATAGTGGTATTTGGGATAGTGATGACCAAAATCCCATAATGCCCATACTTGGATTGAGTTACCAGTATTTGCCTACCAAGCTGAAAAAATGTTTTAGGTTTTTTCTGTGTTCCCAAAAGACCATGAGTTTCGCAAGGAAGAACTCATCAATATGTGGATGGCCCACGGTTATATCACTCAAAGAGAGCAAAGAAAAAAACAGCCAGAAGACATCGGTGAGGAGTATATAAATGAACTGGTATCAAGGTCTTTAGTTGAACACTATAGAAATCCTTTCAATGATGAGACATTCAAGATGCATGACTTGATCTATGACCTAGCGAGAGATGTTTCACAGGGTGAATGGTCGAGTGTGGAGGATGGGGTGTTCTATGGCTATAAAGATGACTGTGTTCTGCATTTGTCAGTCATTTCCACTAAAAATTATCACCAGGAGAATGTTAGTTGGCAGCAAAAACTTCAATGCCTATTATTTTTCAAGAGCACGCTGAAAGGGTCTTGTATCAATGATTTATGCAGCGAAATGAAGCGGCTTATAGTTCTTGATCTGAGCTACACTGGACTCGTGAAACTGCCAGATTGCATTAGCAATTTGAAGCACCTACGTTATCTTAGTCTTCAAGGTAACCCATTCACAGAGCTCCCTGAATCCTTGGGGTGCCTATATCTCCTGGAAACACTGAACTTGAATAATACTATGATCCAGGTTTTGCCTGATTCAATTTGCTTCTTGAAACGCCTCCGTTATCTTAGTCTTCGCTCTACACAGATTAGGAATCTCCCTGAATCACTGGGGATGCTCGACCGGCTTCACACACTGAATGTAGTACATGCTGATTGTTATCTCCCAGAAAGTATTGCGAAACTGTCAAGTCTGAGGCAGCTCATCTACCTGTATTACTTGGTACTTCCCTTAGAGATCAGAAAACTGACCGATCTCTGTACGTTACATGACTATGATAATGGCCGACATGTTACAGTAAAAGAGTTTACGGACTTGGTTAATGTGGACGAGGCAAAGAAGGCATCCTCGTACAACAAGGAACACCTTAAGGTCTTATCCTTGGTCTGGCATGACAACCCATCTTCTACGGCCCATCATTTACATGCGGAAGTGTTAGAGAGCCTCGGGGGGCATCCCAACCTCAGACAGTTGTACATGCAAGGATTTGGGGGAAGTTCTCTTCCATCTTGGTTAACAAATCCTAGTTTCCTTTCTTGGCTCATCCGCATTGATTTGATTAGATGCGAACATTTGACGTCACTCCCACCGCTTGAACACTTTCCCGAACTAAGGCATCTACACATTGAGTCAGCCAAGAGATTCCAAGATATTGGCTCTGTGTTTTCATCAGCCAAGAACGTTCGCGTCTTGCGTCACAGGTCTCGATCACCGTCATATGTCATGATACCCCATTCAGCGAGCATTGGAGGGCCAGTGGCCGGTGTTTGTGAAAGGCCTTCTCTCCTCCACACACTTACTATTGTGGATTGTCCAGATATCTCATCCTTCTATGTAGACGGTTTCAATGCTCTCCGAGTTTTGAAGATTATCAGATGTCCAGAGCTCCAACTTCCTCGTCTTGGAAGGCTTGCATCTCTCCGGCATCTGTCTATAATAGGATCCAATCAAGATATTCCTGCTGATTTTGTTTCTGGAAGTTTTCTACCGTTGGTAAGTCTAGAACTTGAAGATTTGCCCAATTGGAGGTCGTGGGGAGGTCCTAAAGAGGATGAGTGCCCGAACCTTCAAAAGCTTTCTATTGTTGGTTGTAGCTCTCTAGAGAACTTCTCAATAAGCTGCCTTGAATTTATCAATGGCATGTCTGTAAAGGATTGCCCATTATTAAAGGTCTCAAGGTACGATAGCGAGAGATTACATGACATGGAGAAATATTGTAAGACAAACATACAGGAGATAAAGATCATTTCCCATGGTTATGACTCGCTGGACGCTATGGAACAGAGACAGAGGCTCCCCCTTGACATTTGTTCGTGGAATTTAAGCGATGTAAAGCATTTAGTCATCAATGCCTGCCCCATCCTTAAATTCATTTCTTCAGAAGACCTACCAGCATCACTAAAATCTATTCAGGTAGATGCATGTTGGAATCTCAGATCTCTTCAGCTAAGCAACCAACATGCTCTCAAATATTTAAGCATAAAGAACTGCCATCAACTCTCACAGGTGGAATGCGTGTCATCAATGTTATGCTTCCTTGAGATCGACTCATTTGACAAATCACTCTTTCGCCATCCGGGTAACTTGAGTAATGTGGAATACTTGAGCCTTAGAAACTGTGCATTTGAGTTCTCAAATGTACTACAACTGCCATCAGCATTGAAAGTGATGAAGATTGACCGGTCAATATTAAAATTACTTGAGATTATCAAATGTTCCAACTCATTTCCAATTTATTGGCTTGAAGGTTTGGAAGAACAAGAGATTATTAGATGTTCTTACCCTGCTGCATTTACAAATGTGAAATGGCTGCCACCAAGACTAAAGAAGCTTGAGATTGTCGAATGTTCTGACTTGACTTCTTTTTCACTTCACTTGTTTGAAAACTTAGATGAATTAAAAATTATTAAATGCTATGGGCTTATTGACTTCACAAATGTGAAGTGATTGCCATCAACATTGAAAAAACTTGAGATTGATAGATTTTCGGATTACTCTTTCCCTACCTCAAGCAAATCATATATCTCAAATATGTGGATAGACCTTTCACTAGACCAGTTATATGCCCTAGAATCCCTGAAAATTAAAGACAGCCCATGGCTCTACTTCCCAGATGAGAAAAGTCTGCCATCATCACTACAAGAGCTTTGTATCATTGGGTGTCCAGAACTAAATGCATGGTGCAAAAGGAACAGTCAAAGACTAAGAGATATCCGACTGTTAAACATAGAAGAGGAACAGCAAAATAATGAGGACTACGACAAGGATGAGGACTCCAACGAGGAAGAGACTTGAATGAGGAAGAGAACGAGGACTAGGAGGATGAAGGAGTGGATGATGAGGATGATGATGTTGATGAAGAGGACGGCTGGACCTTGATCCCGAGTCCCATGATTGCTCGGGGATTGGAGATGAGGCTGAAGAGATGTTAAGATACTTCAGATCTGCAGAGCATTGGGCACCCAAATCTTCTGCCCACGTATGCACCCAGTCTCTATCCCCTGATTCAATTTACGAGATAAGAGACTGAGGACGAGGTCCGATTGGAATATCTCCTCCTCACCATTGCAGACCCAGGCAATCATCATTGATCTCCTGTCTACCTGCAGCAGCTGTCCATTTCCTCATGGCCGAAGTGAAAGAACATCTATTCCAATGGTTTGGTTGGCTCTGAAACTGGAAGCCCAATCTATTTTCCTACTCTTACGCATGACAAGAGTCATCCAAGGATTGCCTGTGCTTGCAAGGAAACTGACGCCCATCCTTGTATCTTTTCCCAATGCGGTTATCATAAGTCAGCGCCATTTGACTTCCTGGTTTGTGACAGCGAAGCTCAGCCCCACCGTCGACTGCTCCATTAAAAACATAAAATATAACTTTGTAGGATTCGATTTGAGAGTTTAACGAAGTATATGATGGAAAATATGAGTAGTAAACTCCATAAAGAAAGTATTGCAGTTATAAAGTTCACTCCAAATTGTCGCACATAAAATCCAACACTAGGAACAGACTAATGCCTTTAAAATTTCCTATCAATCTGGGGGATTGAGCAAGTTTTCGTACGGTGAATGAGTGCCAATGGGAAAGACTCCTGGCATCCACCCCGTCATCAACATCCTGAACCGAACCGAGCCTCAAATCTTGAACGGTGTAGACTACAAGATTCACAGAGACGGGGCACGTTACCTTCTCCACGAGGGTTGAGCACCGATATAGAGCCAACAGCGCAACTGGACGCGCCCTCCGTGGGCCGAAAGCGCGAAGCGAGTGGGGAAGGAAGAGGAGGAAGAAGGGTGGCAGCGCGCGACCTCAAAGAACACTTCCATATGGCTACAAGCACCGCAGGTGGAGGTTTCAAAGGGTGGTGGGGGATGGAATGTGCTCGAAAATTCCTGCGGCTCCAGGTGTTTTCTCTGCTGTTATAGATTTTGAATGGTCTCCGTCGCCCGTTCTGAGCACCTTCCCACAATCTGCGGTCCAGATTGGAAATGAAAGCCCGCAAAGATGTGGGGTCGCCGGACTCACCAGCTTCAACAATGGTAAGCCCCCGGTAGCACCCCTCCCACATCAGAATTACTTCAGAGAAAGCTAATGCCTTGGGCGACCGCCTGGAGCCGGCCACCCAACGAGTTGAGAGAAAGGAGATGTGGAGCCGGTCACCGCTCGAGCTCCTCTTGCGGAAACATGATGCGGCGAAGGCGTAGCCAAGGCCATGGTACCTCTTCTTGGATCCTCTATTTCAACGCCACTCTCACGATTCCCCTCTCCTTCAATCTCACCTCTGATCTGTCACCGGTGGCTGCTGGCTTGGAAAAAAACTAGCGTATTTTGTCTAAGCGCTCGCGGTTGACTCCAAGGGGCCGCCTGATCTATTGAATTGGAAGACGAACTCCCTCAAGGTACGACTTCTTTTGCCAAATTGTTAGATCATTGCTTCGTGTCTCAATAATACAGATCTGTTGTTGTTCTCGTTTGTGTATTGATTGGGGAGCATTTCATAAATATAATAGCTGAAGCAGAGGAGAGAAGAGAGGCAGTCGCACTTTAGAAATCCTCCTCGTTTCTTGTCGAGGGCATCATGGGCGATGCCTTCATCAGTGAGATCAATAAAGCGGCTCAGTATCTAAGGCGACGCTTTCGTCTATCAGACAATGAACTGAAGCGCCTGGAAGATGTGAAATCGTTGAATGAGATGTCCCTGGCGATTCGGGCCAGGCTCAGTGATGCTGAGGAGATGGAGATAGCCGACGTTTCCGCTAGACTTTGCCTTGACCATTTGAAGGAAATCTTCCATGCTATGGAGGATGTGCGCGATGAGTTTATTTATAATGTGCTGCATTTAAATTCAGAAGGTTCGACATTTCCAATGGATGACAACCCCGTAAAGGCAGATGTTTGCATGGTTGACCAGGAACGCAAACCTGGCTCATCAACTAATCCGCAGGGGAATCTGGCCTTTTTGGATGATCTTGCCCGAAGAACTAGGGATTTGAATTGTAAGCAAGATAAGGAAATGATGGATTGGGATGCCCATGCCAAAGGACTTCGTAAAATATATCATCAGAAGCCTGCCACTGTCCGTCGTCAAAGCATTCCGTTGATGGAGCCAGCTTCCCCTATTGGGAGAGGTGACGACTTGCAGAAAATCAAGTGCATGTTGTTTTCAGAGCTTAATGGACCTGACAACATTCCTGTAATCGGTATTGTGGGTATGGGTGGCCTTGGGAAGACTACCCTTGCTCAGATGGTGTACAATGACCCCGAAGCCAAGGAACATTTCGATCGGAAGACCTGGGTCTGTGTCTCTGAACATTTTGATTTGGTGAGGTTGACGAGAGATATGCTCCCAGATTTGGAGAAGGAATGCAGGGATCTTACACAATTGGATTCACTTCAGAAAAAGTTGGTGAAAGCTGTTAAGGGAAAAAAGCTTTTGCTTGTGTTTGATGATATCTGGGAACACCAAAATTTTAATGCGATTGCTTGGGAGGATCTATGCAAACCCTTGCTTGGCGTCTCAGATGGAAGCAAAATCATAGTGACTACAAGGAGTCAAAATATTTTCGATACAGTGATAATGGGAGCTAGTGTCCATGAATTACGTCGTCTAGGAGACGATGATTGCTTTACTCTGTTTAGCCACCATGCCTTTGAGGGTCGGACCTCTAATAGGGACCCCACGCTGCTGGAGATCGGGACTAAAATCTCTAATAAGTGCAGAGGTCTACCACTAGCTGTGAAGACTCTTGGAAGCTTACTGCGTGATCAAGATAGTGTAGCGAAATGGAATGATATACTGAACAATATTAGTATTTGGCCAACTGATGACCAAAGTAGCATTATGCCCATACTTCGGTTGAGTTACCAGCATCTGCCTGCCAAACTCAAAAAATGTTTTAGGTATTGTTCTGTGTTCCCAAAAGATTATAAGTTTTACAAAGAACAACTCATCAATATGTGGATGGCCCGTGGTTACATTACTGGAACAAAACGAGGGAAAAAACAACTAGAAGACATTGGCAGGGAGTATGTAAATGAGCTCATATCAAGGTCTTTATTTGAACAGTCTCAAAATCACGAAGCATTCCGGATGCATGACTTGATCCATGATCTAGCAAGATATGTTTCACAAGGTGAATGGTGGAGTGTGGAGAATGGTGTGTTCTGCGGCAATAAAGATGACGGTGGTCAGCACTGCACAGTCATTTCCACTAAAAGTTATCCCCAGGAGCATGTTCAGCGGCAACCACAAATTCGATGCCTATTATTTTTCAACAGCACACTGAAATTGTCTTATATCAATGATTTATTCAGTTTAATGAATCAGCTAAGAGTTCTTGATATGAGTAAAACTGGATTACGGTTCTTGCCAGACTGCATTAAAGATTTGAAACACCTACGATATCTTAGTCTTGAACATAACAGAATGAAAGGGTTTCCTGAATCCGTGGGGAGCCTACGTCTCCTAGAGGTACTAAAGCTGAATGATACTTGGATTAAGGTTTTACCTAGCACGATTTGCTTCTTGAGACGCCTACGTTATCTTAATCTTTGTGGAACATCCATTGAGTATCTCCCAGATTGTATATCAAATCTTTCAAGTCTGAGACGCCTCATCTGCGACGATGATGTTGTATTTCCGTCAGAGATCAGAAAGCTGACTGACCTTTATACGTTTTCTGATTCTGATAATGGCCAACATATTATTGTCAAAGAGTTCACGGACTTACTTCATGTGGACGAGGCAAAGAAGGCATCCTCGTATAGCAAGGAGCACCTTAAGGTCTTATCTTTGGTCTGGAACAACAACCAATCTCCTATGGCCAATCATACGCATGGGGAGGTGTTAAAAAGCCTTGGGCGGCATCCCAATCTCAGACAATTATACCTGGAAGGATTTGGTGGAAGTTCTCTTCCATCTTGGTTTATAGGTCCTTATCTTCATAAGCTCAATCGTATTGATCTAATTAGATGCGAAAATTTGACATCACTCCCGCATCTTGAACTTTTTCGATTTCTGAGGCATGTGTACATTGAATCAGCCAAGAAACTACAAGATATCGGCCCTCAGTTTTCCTCAGGCATGACTCGATTACCGGACAGACCAAAGCTCCTATCTCAGTCAAGGCAGCTCCTATCTCAGTCAAGGCCCATGAATATTTTTCTCCGTGAGGCCAACATTCAGGAAAGTTCTTTTCACCTGTACACGCTTGTTATTGTGGATTGTCCAAGTATGTCATCCTTCTCTGTAGACGAATTCAATTATCTCCGGGTTCTGAAGATTATCAGCTGTTGTCAGCTGCAACTTCCGTACCTTGCAGGGCTCAGAAGCCTCCAGCATCTGTCTATAATAGATTCTCATCAAGATATTCCCGCTAAATTTTCGTATAGAGGTTTTCTACAACTGGAGACTCTAGAACTGAAACATTTGCCCAATTGGAGGTCGTGGGCAGGTCCCGAAGAGGGCGAGTGCCCGAACCTTCGAAAGCTTTCTATTGTTGGTTGTAAGACACTGGAGAACTTCACAATAAGCTGTCTTCACAGTCTCAATGACATTTGCGTGAAAAATTGTCCGCTGTTAAATATCCAGGGTATGATGGTGTGAAATTACTTGATATGGAGAAATAGTTCGTTCAGAACAAAAAGTAGATAAAAATCCTTTCCCACAGTTGTGATGCGTTGGATGCTGTGGAACAAAGCTAGAGACTCCCCTACTTCCCGGTCATCTCGTTTTTACAATTTAAGTACTGTACAACATTTGAGATACCCTCAAGTGCCCTGGAATATTTATGCATTAAAAATTGCTATCAACTCTCACACGTGGAATGCGTATCATCAAAACTCTGAGTCCTGATCCACTCATCTTGGAGATCTGTCTTTTATCATCTTAGTAACCTTAGTAAAGTGGAGTACCTAAGTATCATGAAATGTGTACTAGACATCCCAAATGTGCTAAGCTACCGTCAACATTGAAAGCCTGTCCTCAATGCGATCCGAGGCTCACCTGCTATTGCAGGGAAACTGACACCGTTGGAGGCGTTGACGACCGCAGATGGAGCCTTTCCTCCTCTCTTTTCGAGATGCAGTTCGGAGTTGACTTCCTGCCTTGTGATAGCCGACTTCAGCCCACCTGGGAGTCTAACTCGGTATTTCAGAGTTGTAACAGCTCTCACATCAAGGCGTAAGCTGCCTTCACAGCCTTAAACACTTATATGTGAAGAACTGTCCGCATTTAGAAGCCATGTCAGATATATACCTTTACCATTGGTTCCGGCAGGCATACGCTTCAGAGCACGAATGGCTCCTAATGAGGGAGCTGGGAGATCACGGCCCAATAAGCGAAATGGATTCCCCCCAGCAGACACCGACCATTGTTGATTGTCCAAGTTTGTCATTCTTCTCTGCAGATGATTTCACTGCTCTCACAGTCCTAAAGATTCTCAGATGTCCTCAGCTCCATTTTTGGATCCTTGGAGAGCTTCCATCCCTCCGCCATCTATCTATAATTGAGTCCCATCAAGATATTCCCACTAACTTCTCGTCAGGAGGGTTTCCACGATTGGAGGGACTAGAACTGAAAGATTTGCCCAACTGGAAGTCATGGACAGGTCCTCAAGAGGGTGAATGCCTGAAGCTTCAGGAGCTCTCTATTGTCGAGTGTCACTCACTGAGTCACTTCTCAATAAGCTGCCTGCACAGCCTCAAGGACATATGCGTGAAGAATTGTTCACGTTTGGAGATGTCCAGCTATGATATGGCAAAGTTACTCAATGTGGAAAAATACTGCGTGAGGAATATATTGGGAACATCCCATGGTTACAAGGAACATTAAGAGGCTGCCATATATGCCCCATTCACACTGGGACATTTAATCATCAGCCGTATTCATATCTGAAAACTGGATCCCATCAAGACTAAGAAAGCTTGGCATTGTTGAATGGCCTGATCTAACATACTTTCGACTTGATTGAAGCCTTGGAATGGATGTCATCAACACTGAGAGTGCTTGACATTAATACGGGATTCTGCTTTCTCTGTGCTAAATTACGATATACTCATGAGCAAAGTAAAGGGAAATGATTATTATACAAATTTTCAACTAGTTTGAATTACTTTCCAACAATTGATGCACGATCTCAAATTAATCAAGGCCCCTCTGACACTGTATGGGCCCACTATGAGCTTCTAGCCTTCAATGTCTCAAAGACTTCCCTCCCTCCCTCCATCCATCCCCCTTTACCTGCTTCCTCACCACCACTGTCGATCCCGAGGGACTGCTGCTGCCGCTGCTGGAGCACTGCCAATTGACCAGTCAAGCCTCCTTGCGACTGGCTCTTATGTAGCCATTGTCGTCCCACTGCAGGACGCCCGCCTTAGGATGTAGGTGACGCTGAAAGGGTGAAAAAGTGAGCCTGGAGGAGGAGCTCAGCCACCTAATAGTATGACGGATTGGAGAAAGAAGAGAACCTTGAGCAGTAGGACTACTATGATACTGCAAGGTCCTCTACTCTGCTCATCGGCAACAGGCAGTGGGGCGACAACGGCTACAATAGGGCTGGCCGTAGAGTACACTGTGTTTGGTCCACTAGAGTATAAATGACTTTACGTTCTCGCCTCTTATGTACTGTACCAAATCAAGCACAAGAAAGTAGCAAATAAGATATTCATTAGTATGTAAAAAAGGTTATCCCAGGCCAAAAAAATGGTTCTGCCCTCCTAATGTTAGTGCAGCAATAAAAACTTGGACAACACTACAAGATTAAATTTAAGATTTTCTGAACCATAGGGCAACACAAATTTGATTACTTGTATTAAAGTTGCACATACATCAGACCTTCACTAGAGCAACTGAAAATATGCAATGGACAAATTCATCCTGCTAATCAAGGAAAATAAACGTTAACAATGATCCAAGCCCATGGCAACAAAAGTATGAATCACGACCACAATCTGATTTGTCTATTGTGACAATTCAGTAACGTTACATGCACTATGTCATTATCCAACGTCAACAGCTCCTATTCATAATGTTGGTGCTCGTGAAAAGACGAATTTCAATGATCTTTCATTTACCATGACACTTATTCTCTAGAAACAGAGGCTTTTCAAGCTGAGGTATTTGTCATCCATATGCAAGTCACATTTTTACAATAGTTCCAGAAGTATCTCCGAATATATAAGGAAAATCCAACATCACAATTCGAGTCGAGGTTTGATTCATTTCCGCATACTAAACATCATCCCACATTAGGAACAAGAGTTTGTACCGAAACAGCCGGCTGCCAGATCTAGTCTGCAGGCCACCAGAACATTAATGACAAAGAAACATATAAATGTTGTAACCTAATTGGATTGTCGAAATAAGATTTTAGCTGCGAATGATCGGAAAAATTGGACGTCAAAAAACTACTCAAAACCTGACGCAAGTAAAACTATTAGTTCAACTTCTATGTGCTTCTTCAGGATACATCTTTTTGTGGGTGTATCTTGTCTATCACTGATCCCATACTTAAAACCCATAATAGGGAATCAAATGCAGCGCTGTTGATGTATGTAAAGTGTCTGAGTCCAAAGAGTTTCAACAAGTTAACGGCACAAAGTAAATCTTATCAAGAAAATCTTTCGAGCGGGATCCAAACTAGTTCAAGAATCTGTCATCATCAATTGGACGGGCAGTTAGAAGAGACCTCCTGATAAACCACAGGAGGTGAACGTCCAGGAAAAATCACAAGTGCTCGATCCGGTCGAGCTTGAGGCAGAAATAGGCTTATCTGACAAAAAGGTATCTAAAGTCACATCCAAGGAATGAGAGATCGAAGAAAACATATCTCGACAAAGTAGTAGGCCAGTTAAAGGACATTTCGGAATTAAATAACAACTACCAAAATGGAGAGATGTTCAACACGTACCAGTTGGCGTGCTCGCAACCTTTGACCAGAGCCATCTCCTGACGGACGATATTCTCCAAGCGAAAATGATCAAGGAATCTCCTCCTCCTTTCCCTTCACGCTGACAGCCTGACAACAGAGATCCAATGCATACCCCTGGAATTACCAAACCCAAGAAAAACTCTCAGGTCAAGATATCTCCAGCAGATCGTGGGAAGAAAAACAACTGAAAGACTCCTGGCTCCCATCTTCAACGGCGTAGACTACAAGATTCTCAGAGACAGGGCACATTACAACAACCGCAGCCGGAGGTTTTATAGGGAGGTGGGGGCACCACCGCCATCAGATTGATGCACTTATGTGCTCCAAAATTCCTACAGCTGCAGGTATTTTATCTGCTCTTATGGCTTTTGAATAATCTCAGCCGCCCATTCTGAGCACCTTCCAACGCTCTAGCGGTCCAGATTAAAAGTGAAAGCCCTCAAATAAACCGTTATAATAGCTAAATGTCGTAGCTTTTATGACGGTTGTCTGAAATGAAAATATCATATTAACTCAAATCTACATTATTAAGGTAAAATCACTGAGAAATCTTAATTTAAGCCGTACAATATCACATACAATTATTGTATTAAGTTTAAAGATGAAATATTAATACTTTCCAAAACAGTACGCCCTCCAAACTTCATGAAAATAATCATCAAGACCAAGAACCATACACTAAGTTCTCAAACTAAGTGCAACTTAATTGAACTAGGCTCAGTTATCTAAGTTTACCTGACACAGCCTAACTATCAGAGTCATTACAAAGCTCAAATGCCCGGAAAAATCATGTGGGTTACGGTTAAGATAAATGCAAATAAGTAGCATCAAATTTATTCCATTAAAATGCTAGAACAGTAAGACCTAACTCTCTTGACTTCTCCCTGTGAATATCATACAGAAGATTGAACTAAATAAGGTCGTAAAAGGCAGAACTAGACGTCCAATATATTAGAATCCGGAAACAAAGCATCCTTAATTAGTTGTCAAGCCAGCCCCTGGCAACATCAAATCAAAGCAAGAATTCACTCAGATAAGAACAGCCTCCTGCTTGCCCATTAATTATTTTATCTCAAATAAGAATCAGTATATTTTAATGGCAATTATACAACAGCCTTTGGTATTTTTAAATGAACTCACAATAATGTTTCTCTTTCCCCTTTCTTCACTCTGTGGCACCTGTTTATATCTACAATCCCACAAGTTATATAGATGGGGGACTGAACAAGTTTCATCAGTGAATGAACTACGTTGAGGATTGCGCAAGTTTCCTAGTAAATCTAGATAATTGATTAAGAATCATTCATCAAAGAATATTGTTGACTTGGTAAGCAAGCACAAGGATCTTTTCTGGAGGTATTCAAAAAGGTGTAAAATGGTATGCAAGGGTTGGTATATTTTGAGCAAAAGACCATTTAGATGGAGGATAAACTAGCAAAAAGGTTTTTCAGTTTCTGCCACCTTAAAATCAAACCTCATAAATGTCCCCTCCATGAATTACATGAATATCATCTTAGGCCTCTCTTGGCATCGCTTGTTATTGGTTATTAACTCTTCTAAGTGTGCTTTTTTCTCTTCTAGCCAAAAATGTCTCCAAATTTTAGAATTCGATATTTTTCTAGTCTTTTGTTTTGCTATCCTTTTGATTTAGCCATTTTGCTTTTAAACAAGTAACAAGGGATCTATTCCAGTGACTAGTTTAGACATTTTAGAACAACCAATCAGATATCTCAGAAAATATGTCAGTTAAACCTGAGATTTTAAACCAACAAACCTGGTTTGTTGTCCATTAGACTAAAGCCCAATAAGTAGATCCATTTGTCTTACATTTAGGCCCAATAACCTTCTCTGTTTCATCTTAAATTCAGGCCTAATAATCAGATCCGCTACTCTTCTTTTGACTCCAAATAAACCAAGATAAAACGTGGAAATATTTCACACTATTATTCACTAGATAATATTCAAACCTAGCTTGACAAATCATTGTATCCCCTTAGATTGGGAAACATTTAGAAAATCTTCATATTAACATACTACGAAAATCAATACTTCAGAAAATGGCTAAATTACCTCCATATGTTGTGGTCAACATGAAATTACCAGTGACTTAGACACCATCATTAGGTTGAAGATTAAATCATTGTAGAGATTATTAGATATCTCGGTTCGGCATCATTAGATGCCCAAACCTTCTGCCCTCAATCTCACGTATCCACAATATGATCGGAATTCGGCAGCTATAACTTCCAGGATGACGAAGAGTCGATCACTGGGCAGGTTGGACTAATCGAGAGGCGGCAATCAACCATCTTTCAGTTTCAAAGGAGTTTTTCTCTTTTAATCCAAATATACCGGGGGGGAACTTCTCCAACGAGGACTACTGGTCAGCTGAAACTTCACTAATAAGGGCTGTAAATGGATGAAATTATCAGATAATAAGGTAAAAAACACCAGTAT
This sequence comes from Spirodela polyrhiza, assembly GCA_024713555.1. Classification (NCBI taxonomy): domain Eukaryota; kingdom Viridiplantae; phylum Streptophyta; class Magnoliopsida; order Alismatales; family Araceae; genus Spirodela; species Spirodela polyrhiza. The sequence goes on along the minus strand of CM046529.1, from coordinate 3,745,478 downwards.
TTTAGTGCCCAAAATTTTAAAGCAAAATTTGTTGGATACCAATTGCCCTGAATGATAACGGATCAACAAATCCGAGATTATATGAAAGAGTACGACAGAGGATGAGGAGCCTAACGTGGCCTGGAAATCCAATAAATTGGGTGTCTTTCTATTTTTTCTATTTTCATGTGGAATGGCGTATGGAAATATTAGGCTATGCAAAATGATTGAACGTGTGCCATGTTTTGGCGATACCAGCGGACATAATGAATCCAATCTCCCTTAGTAATCCATAATCGAAATGTTTTTTCTATCGTGAAACCCATGTTTATTGATATCCCCGGTTTATAATGTCCTTCGCCTCATGTATCCATCTAGATGACCCCCGCATTCAAATACGGACAAATGTATTAGTTTTTACGGTGGTATTAATTTAGGAGGTGCTACGGACAAGTTAGACTCTGCTCATATGGACCAATTCGCCGTCTTCGTCATGCCGCCGCCCCGTTCTCCGGTTTGTCCACTCGCACTTTTTTTTTAACGAAAACATAGCAACGGACGACTCCGTCTCCGACAACCAGGCTCACCGGGATTCCTCCGTCCTCACCCCCTCTATTACCATAGTTGAGAAAATGACGTTTGGGTACGTGGAAATGCGGGAGAGAATGGCGAAGGCTTAGTTTCCCGTCGAGCGCGAGTCCCACGGTTGATTCGGGATGGCAGAAAGGAGGGGAGATGATGAGGTAGCAGAGATGATTAGATACTTCACCTCGAGATCATTGGATGCCCAAATCGCCTGCCCTCAAATTCTGTCGCGTTGGGAGATCCTCTCACCGCCGCATTCATAGTTTCCTGTCCACTTGCAGCTGCGCCAGCGTCCTCTGTTTGTCTGTCCTCCGCGTGGTGTTCACTCTCCCTCTCTCTCTCTCTCTCTCTCTCTCCCCCCCCTCCCTCTCCCGACGGCGACGATGACACCTCAGCCTCAGTTAAAGAAAACGAGGAGACCTGTTCTAAGAGCCATTCGTCGCATGGGTAGCTTGTCCTGATAGTTATCCATGGTCAAGTTGTCCATGACAGCGAACTGAGGCCGTCGGAGACGTTGATAATTGCAGAGGGAGCCAACGCACCCATCTTTTCAGGCGACCGTTTGGACTGATTGGCGCAGCTTGACTTTTTGGCACAAATCACAAATGGAACCTCAGCTTCCCAATTCAAGCAGACGGTGCAGATTTGTTGTTTGAACCATTCGCCGTACGTGGAGCCTGTTCTGATTCTCATCCATGGTTTGCTTGGGCCTGCAAGGGAACTGACGCCATTGGAGGCATTTCTAATTGCCGTCGGAGCCCATCCTCCTATCTTTCTCAGATGCGCTCCGGATTGGATAGCGCCATCTGGCTTCCTGCCTCTTTTTGGATCCATTGTTTTGAGGCCTGTCACAACGACTCCCCTCTCCTCCAATCTCTTCTCTGCTCCGGCAATCTCTTCCCCGGCCAGCGTATTTCTTCTCTTTTCTCCTCTTTGCTACTCCGCCGCCAGCTGGAATCTGACTTCAGGCCCACCGGGGAATCTGACTCGGTATTATGCAGAACTCTAACAGATCCCAAAACAAGATTGATTAGGGAAGGCTATAATACCTCTTTGTAGATCCTCTGGTTTCAAGGCTTCTCACTACTTCCCTCTCTTTCAATCCCCTCTCTGCTCCGGCACCAGTGGCTGTTGGCTCGGGAAAACCAGTGCATTTCATCTATGGCCTCGTCTTTGCTACTCTGCCTCCAGCTGGAGCCTTACCCACTCGTGGTTGACTCCAAAGTGGTTGGTTGCCTGATCGGTTGAATTGGAAGAAGAACACCTTCAAGATATTCGGACCGTCTGCAGACTATCCTGCGGATTTTCTTCACGTTGAGAACTTGTCTCACAGCCAACGATCAGAACGTTTTACCATCAAGGTATTCTGTCCAAAGATTCGTTGAAAGTTCCTTTCTTTAAAACGAATTCCCAAAAATGCATATAACGGATCAAGGATCATTTCCGTCGAGCTTTTCTTGCCCGTTACCGTTCCTTAATTTTTTTTTTCTGCTCAATTCGATGAGAAGAATAACGCTCGTTGACTACCGCACAGTCGCCGCCGCTTCAATATATGTGTATTCGTACTTTTAAGAAAAATTGTTGCTCAGCTGTTTGGTTCACTGGAACTTCAAATATGAAATTCATTTATTCATGAAGTAGATCAGTAGTTTCCGTGGAAAGCTCGTTTAAATTTACCTAGAATCTCTCTTCAAAACATATTACGCCTTATTTACATGATATGTGTTTGTTGTAGTAAATTATACCGTGGCAGTATAACGCCGTTACAGAGAAAAAATGCAGAAAATATATTTATGCTTGTATCAAGGTGATTTTAAGACGGGTATAATCCTGGTATAGCGGTAGATAAGTCGTACATCTTTCTGAGCCGTAGATTTTCTTAAAATTATGTAGCTTATTGTGTTCAAGTGACTCGCCTCATCCAAGATTCTGTCTTGTAGTGGCTATTCCCACTACACAGGCACCCCTTATCCCTCCCGACATGAGAAGATAGCACGTTTGAAACTCCTCACTTAAGTAGGTCCTTGGAAGCCCACAATTGTGATGGATGCTCATTTATTTAGGTCCAATACTAGTCGAACACAAAAACATGCAATGTTTTCCATGTTCTAGCTTAATACTAGTCATTTCTTCGTGCTTATACTCTCAGAGAAGCATAATCATCAACATTAGTTGTTGTCATAACTTTACCTTGGGAAAGAATGATATGGAAAGAAATTCCTTACCACGCAATATGATCAACCTACTCCCTTCGTATAGGACCAATGCTAAAGAAAAGCTTTAACCTGATGAATAGTTTATTCCCCCTAGATACTTCCTTGACTATATTCCCCAGTTTCAATAATTAACCTATGCTTCTCAAACATACAGACCTATTGCTGTTGTTTGTTTGAGTGGTACAGGTGGTGTTGATCGGCAAGCATTTCATAAATCCAACAGCTGAAGCATAGGAGAGAAGAGAGGCAGTCGCTCCTCCTTAGCAATCCTCCTCGTTTCTTGTTGACTGCATCATGGAAGATGCCTTTCTCAGCGAGTTCAATCAAGCGGATGAGTATCTAAGGCGACGCTTTAGTCTATCTGGCATTGATCTGGACCGACTGGAAGATGTGAAATGGTTAAATGAGATGTCACAGGAGATCCGAGCCAGGCTCAGTGATGCTGAGGAGATGGAGATAACATCCAAATCCGCTAGCCTCTGTCTTAGAAAACTGAAGAAGAGTTTCTACGATGCGGAGGAGGTGCTTGATGAGTTTCTATATCATGTGATGCATTTAAAATCAGAGGGTGCGACCTTTCCAGCGGATGCCAACGTGGTGCGGGCAGATTCTAGCATGGTGGACCGGGAATACGACCCTAGCTCTTATACTAATTCTAATGCAAGCCTGTCCTTTATGGATGCTCTAGTCAAGAAAATAAGTCCTTTGAAGGATAGACTGGAAAATGAGAAGATGGACTGGGATCTCCATGTCAAAGGACTTCCTAAAATCGATCCGCAGAGGCCTACCAATCATGAAAGTACTTCGTTCATGGGGCCAACTCCCCCAGTTGGAAGAGATGTTGACCTGGTGAAAATCGGGGACTTGTTGAAATCAGAGCTTAATGGACATGACAACATTCCTGTAATCGCTATTGTGGGAATGGGTGGCCTTGGGAAGACTACCCTCGCTCAGATGGTGTACAATGACCCTCAATCCGAGAAACTTTTTGATCTGAAGATTTGGGTCTCTGTCCCTGAAAATTTTGACTTACTGATGTTGACGAAGGCAATGCTTGAGAATTTGGAGCTGAACAAGTGTGATCTGACTCAATTGGATTCAGTTCAGAAAAAGGTCAATCAAATCGTTAAAGGAAAGAGGCTTTTGCTTGTGTTGGATGATGTCTGGGAACACGAAAATCTTAAGACGGAAGCTTGGGAACAGCTATATAACCCCTTGTCTGGTGTCTCAAAAGAAAGCAGAATCTTAGTGACAACAAGGAGTAAGAAAGTCTCGTATGAAGTAATAATGGGAGCTAGTGTCTATCCATTACCTTATCTAACAGATGATGATTGCTTTACGCTGTTTAGTCATCACGCTTCGAAGGGTCGGACCTCTGATATAAACTCCAACCTTCTCGATATTGGGAAGGAAATCTCCAACAGGTGCAGAGGTCTACCACTAGCTGCGAAGACTCTTGGAAGCTTGTTGTCTCGTCAGGATGATGTAGAGGTATGGAATGGTATACTGAACAATAGTGGTATTTGGGATAGTGATGAGCAAAATCAAATTATGCCCATACTTCGGTTGAGTTACCAGTATCTGTGTGGCAAACTCAAAAAATGTTTTAGGTATTGTTCTGTGTTCCCCAAAGGATATCAGTTTCACAAGGACCAACTCATCAGTATGTGGATGGCCCACGGTTATATTACTCGAACAAAACGAGGAAGAAAACAGTTAGAAGACATTGGTGAGGAGTATATAAATGAACTGATATCAAGGTCTTTATTTGAACAGTCTAGAAATGATTCCAGTGAGGAGGTATTCAGCATGCATGACTTGATCCATGATCTAGTGAGAGATGTTTCACAGGGTGAATGGCGGAGCGTGGAGGATGGTGTGTGCAACAATAATCGAGATGATAATGTTCAGCACTTCTCGGTCATTTCCACTGCAAAATATCCCCCGGAGTTTTTTCAGATGCAACCACAAAGTCGATGTCTTCTATTTTTCAACAGCGAGCTGAAATGGCCAGATATGAAAACTCTGTGCAGCGGAATGAAGCAGCTAAGAGTTCTTGATATGAGTTACACTGGAATACGTATCTTGCCTGAGTCTGTTGGTGATTTGAAACACCTACGTTATCTTAGTGTTCAAGGTAACCAAATCAAAGAGGTGCCTAAAACCTTGGGGACCCTCTATCTCCTGGAAACACTCAACTTGAATTATACTTCGATTGAGATTTTGCCTGATTCAATTTTCTTCTTGAAATGCCTCCGTTATCTTGGTCTTCGCGGTACACTGATCAAGTATCTACCAGAATCATTGGGGATGCTCGATCAGCTTCACACACTAGATGTGGAATTCTGCAAGATTGATCATCTCCCAGATTGTATGAAAAGTCTGTCAGGTCTGAGGCGGCTGATCTGTGAAGATCATGTCGTATTTCCCTCGGAGATCAGAAAACTAACTAATCTTCAAAGGATTACTCGTTTTTTTAATGGCCGACATGCTGTAGTCAAAGAGCTGACTGACATGGTTCACGTGAATGAGGCAAAGAAGGCATCCTTGTACAGCAAGGAGCACCTCAAGGTCTTATCTTTGGTCTGGAACGACAGACAATCTCCTGCAGCCGGTCATATACATGGGGAGGTGTTAGAATGCCTTGGGCCGCATCCTAAACTCAGACAATTGTACATGGATGGATTTGGGGGACATTCTCTTCCATCTTGGTTAGCAGATCCCAGCTACCTTTGTTCCCTCAACCGCATTGATTTAATTAGATGTGAACAGTTGATGTCACTCCCCCTTCTTGAAAAATATCCAAGCCTAAGGCATGTTTACATTGAGTCAGCAAAGAAGCTACAAAATATGGGCCTTGGAGATCCTTTCTCTGTAACTAATTTCAATGCTCTCCGAGTTATAAAGATTATTAGATGTCCTCAGCTCCAACTTTTGCACCTTGGAAAGCTTGCATCTCTCAAGTGTCTGTCTGTAAAAGAGTACCTTAGAGATATTCCCACTGAATTTTCATTTGGAGGTTTTCTACAATTAGAGAGACTAGAACTTGAAGATTTGCCCAATTGGAGGTCATGGACAGGCCCTCGACAAGGTGAATGCCCAAAGCTTCAAAACCTCTCTATTGTGGATTGTAAAAATCTGCCGTACTTCTCAATCAGTTATTGTGATACTCTTGAAGACATATACGTGAAGCATTGTCCGCAGCTACAAGCTCTTGGGAAAAACTATGCGAGCAAACGAGATACATTAGGGAACGAACTCCTCCCAAATATGGAGCCAGGGGATGGTGGCACAATAAGTGAAATAGATTCCCTCCAACAGACACTGGCCATTATTGATTGTCCGAACATGTCATCCTTCTCCGCAGTCAATTTCAATGATCTTCATGTTCTAAAGATTATCAGATGTCATCAGCTCCAACTTTCACACCTTGGAGATCTCACATCCCTCCAGCATCTGTCTATAATAGATTCCCATCAAGATATTCCTGATAAATTTTCATATAGAGGTTTTCTACAATTGGAGAGTCTAGAACTGAAAAATTTGCCCAATTGGAGGTCGTGGGCAGGTCCTCAAGAGGGCGAATGCCCGAACCTTCAGAAGCTCTCTATTGTTGGTTGTAACTCTCTAGAGAAGTTTTCAATAAGCTGCCTTCACAATCTCAAAGACATATATGTGAAGAATTGTCCAAGGCTAGGGATCTCTGGGCCTGATATTGTGAAATTACTTAGTTTGGAGAAGTGCTATGTGAGTATTTCGATGATCATTTCCCATGGTTACCACGACCTGTATGCTATGAAAGATATAAAGATAACTCCATACTCTCCTTTCACTGACTTGTGGAATTTCAGTACGTTTGAACAATTAGTCATCAGTCGGTGCAACAATCTTGAATACTTATCATCTGAATGCCTACCATCATCAATAAAAGCCATTGTCATACATAATTGCCAAAATCTCAAAAAAGTTCAGCTAGGCAATCAAGATGCCCTGCAATATTTAAGCATTAAGAATTGCCATCGATTCTGTCAAATTGTATGCAGATCATCAACACTAAGATTCCTTGAGATCCACTCATCTTTCAGAGTAGTATTCCACCATCTTGGTAACCTCAGTAATCTGGAATACCTGAGTATGAGGAACTGTGTATTTGAGTTCTCTGATGTGCTACAGCTACCATCAAGATTGAAAGTGATGAAGATTGATTCGTCGCTATTCAAATTGCTTGAGATTGTCATATGTTCTGACTTGACTTCTTTTTTAAGTCACTGGCTTGAAGGTTTGGAAGAACTACGGATTATTGATGCATTTTGGCCTACTTCATTGTACTTCAAATGGCTGCCATTGAAATGAAAAAGATGGCTGTTTTGACTTGATCAACTTCACTTGCTTGAAAACTTGGATGAATTAATTATTAAATCTTGAGATTGTTTCAAAGATTATTGGCTGAAAATGGATTGAATTTCTTTCTATTGAGAACTATTCAGCATACAGAAATGAGACTGGTAGAAAAAGTTTTGATTGGCTTCATGACTCTTTTCCCTACCTCAAGCAAATCAAATGCCTTAAATATGAGGATATATCTTCCACTGGACCGGTTATATGCCCTAGAATCTCTGAAACTTAAATACGATCCACGGCTCTGCTTCCCAGATGAGAAAAGTCTGCCATCTACACTACAAGAGCTTTGCATCATTGGGTGGCCAACACTAAAAGAATTAAAGATTTCTTATAACGCTTGGCCTGCTATATTTACAAATGCAAAAAGGTTTCCATCAAGATTGAAAAAACTTGAGATTATCAAATGTTCTGATTTGACTTCCTTTCCGCTTCACGTGCTTGAAAGCTTGGAAGAATTGAGAATTATTCGTTGTAGTGGGCCTGTTGCATTCACAGATGCGAAATGGCTGCCATCAACACTGAAAAAGCTTGAGATTTATAGGTTTCAGATTTACTCTTTCCCTACCTCAAGCAAATCAGATGTCTCAAATATGAGGATATACCTTCCACTAGACCAGTTATATGCCCTAGAATCCCTGAAAATTAAAGACAGCCCACGGCTCTGCTTCCCAGATGAGAAAAGTCTGCCATCAACACTACAAGAGCTTTGTATCATTGGGTGTCCAGAACTGAATGCATGGTGCAGCAGTCAAAGAAGAATATCCGACTGTTAAACATAGAAGAGGAACAGCAGAACAACAAGGACTACGATGAGGACGACAACTACTACAAGGACGACATCTACGATATGAGGACAATATTTGGATTGGAATTAGGAGGAATGAGTTCATGAGGAGGACAAAGACATGGTTGAAGAGGATGATTGAACCTCGATCCCGAGTCCCATGATTGCCCCGGGATTGGAGATGAGGCCAAAGAGATGGTAAGATACTTCAGATCAGCAGAGCATTGGGCGCCCAAATCTTCTGCCTCCCTACGCACCCAGCCTCTGTTCTCTGGTTCAGTTTACTAGATAATAGACTGAGGACGAGGTCCGATCGGAATATCTCCTCCTCGCCACCGCAGACCCAGGCAATCATCATTCATCTCCTGTCTACCTGCAGCAGCTGTCCATTTCCTTACGGCCAATGTGAGAGAACATCTATTCTAATGGTTTGGTTGGTTGGCTCTAAAATTGGAGGCCCAATCTATTGTCCTACTCTTAGACACGACGAAAGTCTTCACATTAACATGATCATAACTACGGTCAGAGGTCGTTGACTTTTTCCCACAAATGGAAACTTAATTCCCTGATTCAAAAGTACGGCGGAGCCTGTCACTCTGTCATCCAAGGCTTGCCTGTGCTTGCGAGGAATCTGACGCTCATCCTCGTACCTTTTCCCGACGCGGTTATCAAAAGTCACACCATTTGACTTCCTCGTTTGTGACAGCAAAGCTCAGCCCCACCGTTGACTGCTGCATTTTTTTAAATTAAAACGTAAGTTTGTAGGATTCGATTTGAGCGTTTAACGGAGTACATGATGGAAAATAAGAGTACTAAACTCTATAAACAAGGTATTGCAGTCGTAAATAAACTTCGCTCCAAATTGTTTTGTTGCACATAAAATCCCACACTTGGAACAAGCTAATGCCTTTTAACATTTCCCAAGAATTCTGGGGGATGGAGCAAGTTTCATACGGTAAATGTCATGATTTTATGATATGTTCAATTCTGGTAAACCACCAGATAACTCAGGCGCCTTTCCGCGTTATAGCTTTTATTAAAATGATGTAGCAAATTGTGATCAAGTAATAATACCCCACATCCGAGGTTCTAGACTCAGCTTCTCCTGAGGGGCGGCGGGACAAGGGGGAGGATGATAAAGTCTCAATTCCCGCTGGGAGAGAATCCGGGAAACGAGGGTCATCACAAGGACGACTGCTCCGGGGAATGGCAAAAACAAGGGGAGATGAGGTTGCAGAGATGATGATAAGAGACTTCAGATGGGCAGCATTGGACGGACGCCCCAAATCTTCTGCCCAAAAGATCCTCACGTGCCTATCCAGTTTCTGTCGTCGTCTCGTCTGAGGACGAGGCCCGATCAGAAGCTCTCCTCTATTTTCCTACTCTTAGACATGGCGAAGAGCTCCATATCAACATGACGAGACCCACTTTACAAGTCGCTGATGATGCCTTTAAATTGTCCGTTCTTTTCTGGCGCGCTGATGGAACTACGGTCGGAAGTCGTTGGCTTTCGTCGCACGAAAGAAACCGTAAGCTCCCAATTCAAGAATGGAGCTTCTCCGCATTGTCATCCAATGATTTTATTTGGATCCCTCTTTTCATTCAGACGTAAAAGGCTGTGATTGTGATAGAGAGAAGCTTTCGTGAAAGCTTTCTGGACATGCTTAGCTTAAAGAATCAGGCAACAAGGCATGCATTTATTGGCATATATCATGAGTATACTAGGAATCGTCACTCCGACTCGATGAACATCAAGAAGGATTAGACGTATATTTAGGATTAAAGTTTATACTTTACCATTCATTTTGACAAAATGTTCATTTGTTGTTCAATTTTTAATATGATACATACTAATGGTTGACGACTGGATGTGTATTTATCTCAGGACTTGTTTAATAATTTTCTGAGATTTTCAGCACTAAAATTCGTCCATCAACCTTATTGATCCTATGTATATAAATATCTGCCTAAAATTCTCATCCATGTTTACAAACTACTCTCATCCAATTATATTCCCAAGAAAGAAATTCATATGCTTGTGGAAATGGCAAATAAATATGAATGGTTAATATTCGCAATGAAAAATTTGTCACCATTGATGACATAACCTGAATGATCATTATAGGTAAGAAAATGTGTGAATCTAGTACTTGTATAAAAATGAAGAAATTTCTGAGAAAGAATACCCATTTCCAGTGCAAACTCCTAGAAAGTCATTTTAGGATGAAAACATTAAAACTGAGGAGAACAAGACCCGTTGTCAATGCATCTTGTTGCAATTAGCAACGTCTTGTAAGCATCTAGCAGCCATACCATTATTCTGAAAATTTTAATTTCATCTTGACAAGAGAAAGATTTATATGTTAGATTTTGATAGAGAAATAAATATATCCTCAATAGCTGTGGGTGAGAAAGGCATGTAGGTAACTTCTCAAATCATTTATATTTTATTTCATTGGCATCAAAAATACTTATTTCCTTTGAAAACAGACAGATAATCAAATCAAAAAATAAAATTGAGTGGATAAAAACCATATTACGTTACACATTTAGTCTAGCTAGTATCCAAATGCGATTTCCTGTAATAATGGAGCAAAACAAAAATTAAGTAAATGGCTGAGAAAGATACATGCTCGTTTGTACGCCAGTTCTGATTTCATGAAAACATATGCTTATTTCTGTACCAAAAGTACTACAGATTAAGGGAAACTTAAAATATGATAAAAAAATTATTTTTATGCAGATCTCATTCAGGAATCCTTTCACGAGATTTATCTAATAAATCACCATTTTTTTGGGAAGAGGGGAACTGATACATAGATTTAATGGTTCAAGATAGATGGTGAAAATCTACTTCTCAAACAATGTTTCAACATAAAAGTAATATTGGGATCAAAATTCATACTATCTGAAAAAGGTATAAAACTACATAGTTCCCAAAAGGAAAATAAATTAATTGATGTTGTGAAAACAGCAATTTTTCTCAACACCAGCGATATTGATGTCCTTGTTTTATTAGTATCATCTCATTTTGATTGTCAATCTTATGTGAGGTTCATCACCCAAAGTTCACATGATAGAATGTCTATCATTGATGATGAGAAAAGGTAATTCCCTTCCCTTCTAAACAGCTGATCTGCAAAATAATTGTCCTCTCGACTATTCATTAGATCACCTTTGTTGACAAATTAGAGGAGAGCGACGATGAAGCTCTCTCTAAATAGAATTTAGACCTGCCTTTAAAACTGGGGAAAAGATCAACCAAGATGGTCATTTTTGTACTCTGTAGTAATGATGAGTGACATCTGAATTTGACCTCCGCAGTATTGAATAAATTTACTTCATAAAATAATCATCAAGACCAAGAACAATAGAATAAGTTCTCAGTTTTATACCAGCTTACCTGAAGTAGACATGAGTTCATGTGACACAACCTAACTACTACTGAAGTCATTAAAAAACTCAAATGACAAAACAAATCATGTGATTACGTTCAGGATAAATGCATATTAGTTGTTAATATATTCACTTAACATGTCTGTTAACATCATTTTAGAAACTGAACTAAATAACCCCATAGAAGACAGAGTTGTGAAACTCTACGTCCAATAAATTAGAACCCGAAAACAAAGCGTGCTCAACCAAGTCAGATCAAAGCAAGAATTCCAGGTCTTGCCCAGATAGATAATAAGAGCCTTTTCCTTGCTCATAAAGACTTCTCATCATCTCGGAAGCCATATATATCTTCATTTGTACACCATAACCACCCATTCATTAGTGCATCAGGATTTCTATATTCCGACATAGAATAAAAAGTGAATTAATCAAAATCGAAGATAGAACCTCACCATCCAAGAAGACCAGAGGAGAAAATAAGAACAAATGATACAACATAGTCTGTTCTTAGAAAGATAAATGTTAATAAGTAAAACAGCACGTAAAACTACAAAGATACATTCTTCACCATCTAAAGTCACCTGATCCCCTCCTCTAAGCTAAAACTAATTGCACCACCACATCGTTTATAATTCTAACTTGACAACGGCTGTGGAGGGTGCCTCGGGTATAGGCGCGTACTGGAGCCAGTCCCTGGAGCAGAAAAGGGCCTCCACCGTCTCAGGCAGCAAGGAGCTCCGGTACTCGTCCAGCAGCCTACTCCCACTTCCTGTGTTGAAAATGGAGCTGGTGGGCATCGTCAGCATGGGGATGGCAAGCACGTCCTGAGCCATCCTTGAGAGCACTGGGTACTTGAGGCTGTTCAGCCTCCACCAGTTCAAGATGTCAAACCCTTGTATGCGGGGCATTAGGGCTTCCTCCAGGTACTGCTCCAGCTCAGACTTGGTCTGCTGCGTCACAGAAATTTCAGAGATGTAGATGTCGAAGTCCACCAGCCGGTCACCGGTAGGCGGGGCGTGCTCCTGCTGCTCGCCACTGTCGGCAGTGCCCGCACTGGCTTCCACAATGGCATTATCAATGGTGGCACCTTCGTCTATGACGGCGTCTTCGACAGTGGGAGCAGTGGCATCCATAGCAACAGCAGTAACATCATCTTCCATGGGGGCAGTATCAGCAGCCGCAGAATCGTCGGCAGGAGCATCAGCAGCGACAGCAGCTTCATCAGAAGTGGCAGCAACAGGAACAGCTTCATCAGAAGAAACGGCAGCAGTAGCAGCAAGAGCAGCATCAGAAGGGGAAGGATCAGCAGCAGCAGCAGCAAAAGCAGTGGTGGTGATGGTGTCTTCAGCAGTCTGGCCATTGCCGTTTGTAAGAGAATCAACTGGGACTGATGGGGTGTCCATTGGATCATCAGCCATGGCCATTCCGGCGGGACTTCCCTCTGGGGTGGCAACCCCATTGTCTAGGTCCCTCTGGTGATCTTCATAAGCTGGCGCCAATGAAATCGGCTGGGTAATGTATTCATCAAACAGGCCATGTATGCCATCATCTACAACCTTGATGTACCTGCCAGCGTCTTCACCATACAGCTTGGAGAACGCAAACTCCACGAATTTCATCTTAAAGCGAGGATCCATAACCACAGCGATGGCCAGAACGAGGCTGCAATCTTTCCAGTACTTGTCAAACTTCTCGTGCATCTCCTTAGCAACGCTGCAGACCGTACCGTCCTCACCAACCGCTGCATTGGCGAGCTCCAAGTGGATCTTCCACGCTTCATGGAAGTACATATTAGCTGTTGGATCTGCCGCCCCCATGATCACATTGGCAGAGTCATAGAGAAGTTTAAGATATGTGCAGACAGTGTCCACCTTCTTCCAGTCATCTGGAGATGGAGCTTCATTGTAATGGGGATCACAAGTCTCCAAATAGGCAAATGCATGCCTGAATTCCAGGGCCCCGGCCAGCATAAGATAGGTTGTGTCCCAGTGAGACTGGACGTCCAAAGACAGCGGCCTTGTGCATGGTATCTCCAGCTGCTGCACAATCTCTGCAAATCTCTCCTCACGAACCAGGGAAGCCTTCACATACTTCAAGCTCTCCCGAATGTTGTAGATGATTCCATGGATCGACGCAATCACATCCTGGGCAGCAACGTTCAACAAGTGGGCATAGCAACGAACAACAAACAGTTGACCTTTCAGTGTCAACGTGTTCTTATTTGACAGGTGGTCCCTCAGGTTAGCACTGTAGATGTCATGCGAAGAGCAATTGTTGTCCAAGGTAATTGTGAACAGTTTGCTCTTGATGTTCCAGTCCGAGAGACAGAGCCCAATGACATCACTTAGAGCATTCTCAGAATGAGGTGAGGAAACCATGCTGAAGTTGAGCACACGACTGTGCAACTTCCAATCATTGTCAATGAAGTGCCCGGTCACACTCACATACCCCAGGGTCTGACTGGTTGTCCACAACCCAATGCTGAGGCAGACCCGCCCAGGGATCGTGCCAAAGAGCTGGGTGAGGCTCTGCTTCTCCTTCTTGTAAATCCCCAAGATCTCCTTCTCAATGGCTTCATGATCGGGCATCTTAAACTGAGGCTGGAGGCCTTGGATAAAGGCTTTGAATGCAGTGTGTTCAACCATGTGTAGTGGGTACTCTTGCATGATGATCATCTTTGCAAGATCCAGACAGCTACGATCCTGGTCAAAGTTCAAGCTGGTCCGCCATCTGTAGCGCCTTTTGGGTGGATCAGTGCTGTTACCATCAGTTTTAGAACCTGATGTTAAAGCAAGTTGCCTTTTCTCTTGGCGGAGTTTCGAGCAAGAACCAACAGTGATGTGGCGCTTCAGGTGGCTGGTGCCGGCTATCTTCTTACCAGTACTGTATGCGAAGCTCTGGTTGCACTGTTTGCACAGTGCCTTTGTGCATCCATCAGACACAGTCTCGATGGTGAAATGCTCCCAAACAAGCGATCTCTTCCTCCTGCGCCTGGAGGTCGGTGCGGCTTCTAGAGCAAGTGGTTCAGTGTCACTCACCCCTTCCATGATGAATATAAATAGATGGACCCAACCTGTTTTGTAGAGAATTGTCAGGAGAGAACAGGAAAGAGGAGCTTTTGCTTTTCGATAAAATGGCAGCATGAAATAAAAGAAGCCTGTTCTACTACAACAAAAAGACAACCATGACTACCCTGACAATAGCCAGAATTGGACGCCACAAAAGGAAAGATTTCATGCGATGGGGAACTAATTTCCAGGCTTGTCCAACTATAAGGCACTGATAAAATCCCATGAACGTGCACGAAAAGCATTCATCCCGAAGGAGAGGTGACATTCAGTACAACGAGATGTTGTCTGAAACTATAATTCAAGGATCACAATGGTTGTCATACAAGAAAAGAACGACCATCTTAAACAAACATCTTATAGAAAAAAAAAAAATCATTTTGACACATTTTTTGAATATGTTGCAGTGCCTTTCAGGGATTTCATAATCACATCTCTAGTTTTTCGTGTGGTATATGATTCCAAAACGCTAATTCATCACTGTACATACACCCACTTACAAGACCACAGAGTATGAGTGCAAGTGCATGGATTGCAGCATTCGTTAAGCTGATACTTCGACAGAGCAAAATTAATACAATTACAACGCATTAATGACCCGCTTCCAAAAATAAAATGTATGAATAATCAATCTAACAGAATCTGGGACCCAACCCAATAGCTCAGGCAATAAATTAGGGGGTGAAAGTAGAGCAGCAACTAATGCAAAAGAACGTTCCAAGTTATGTCAACTACGAGAGAACAAATGCCATGTCCTCCTTAAGTGTCTTGTTGTCGGGGTAATGTCAAAGGAAACATCATGAAAAGCAAGACAAGGAGACAATAACACCTTTTCTCTATTTAGAATAGAGCACTAATACATCAGATTTCCAATCAAGCATTTCTCTGTGTTGAAGAACGTAAAAGATATAGTTCCAGGTGAAATCTGATCCTTCAACCTAACTGCAAAACTCTCCTCTCCCTGGACAGAAAGCAACATTTTTTCCTATTTAGAATAGTGCACTGATAAATCAGATTCAAGTTAAACACTGGTTTACATTCATGAACGTAGAGATATAGTTCCAGGTGAATCTGATCATCCAATCTTTCGACAAAGCCCCTCCTCTACCTGGCCAGAACGTACCCTACCTCTGCTCTTCCCCTTCAACACCATTCCCCTCCCAATCAACATTCTGGCTCCTTGCCCAACAACACCCTCCCGCAAAAAAAGGGATAATTCAAAGCAAAATAGTAATTTCTAATGTGATTTCAAACTCTTGTTTGCACACAGTTATGCTTGATCCAAGGATTAAGTCAGATAATTAGGAGCATATATAAGAACTAGATACGATTGAAGCATACCATTACACCAAACACTGAAAGTAACTGCTGAGGAATGCATCAGAAAATTGCAAATAAAGGAAAACATTAAGAACTTAGTCTGCTTCCCTAACGAACAATAAAATAAAAGCCGTGTATTGATGACAAAGAGGGTACCCATTGACTGAACACAGTATTCAACGCAAGCTTTCGGAGAAAAAAAAAAACACAAATGCATGTGGGCATGAGCACAATTAACATTCCCATCACAAAATACGAAATCTGAAAAGCTCATGCCTCCTCTTCTACTCAGTTTCTTTCCTTTAGACTCCCATGTTTCTCTTCCAACATTTCACCAGATTTCTCTCTCCTTGCTCGGAAACATCTATTCTTCTCTCCACTGTCAGGAACCACTTCAAAAGACACACTCTTTATCTAACAGGAGGAACTGTTGTGACTTGCTCTTGACAAAGACCATAGTAATAAAAAGCCAGGTAAAACGTAGATGGTGCAAGGTTGCCCTACTTAAAATAACATTGTAGAACATTCGAACAAATAATGAAAACAATGTCTAATAACTAACTCGTTAAAAAATAGGTTATATTAGCTGAAATAAACATTGTTGGGCATCCCATAACAAGTAATCCAATATCATTCAGATATTCTAAGCTCAGAAAAAGTGAGTAATGGCAGTAAGATAGCACATTGAAACCTAACTGTAACAAGTAGGTAGCGATAGAACATTCGAATAAATAATGAAAACACCATGATGAAATTTCAAGTAAAACTACACCACAACGTTGCTGTAATCTTTATAGTGAATGTTGGAAAATTTTAAAAGAATGCGCGATGCCTGAGAAAATACCTTAATCAACCTAGTTAAACCTAAAATATATATACCGGTTGTGTAAACGTTATGACATATAATGCTAGCGACCGGAAAATTAAGGGCCTTAATCAAATGAACTAACCTAAAGCACTGAAACCCACAAATCCTTGCGCCTAAGAACAGATTGTGATGTCATCAAATGCAGTTCAACTATGAAATAAAACTGAAATAGAAATATGTCGAAGACGTCAGATAGTCAAGAATAATCAAGTCTGACAGAGAAGGAAGACAATCCATATTATAACAGCCTCTGTACCAACTTTGACCATTATCGAAGTCGTTGAACCCCTCAAAGATAGAAAATTAATACCAAAATTAAAAATGACTTTAAAGTGGAAATAACCATAGCTACAGAAAATTTTCCAATGGAAATACTTCAGTTCTAAAGAGCAGAGACCAAAAAGAAGCAATTTCGTAATCTATCATCCAGGGATGTCCACTGGAAGACAAACTTTAAAACCTGGAAGGCACATCTCACACAAAGTATCATGCAAAACATGTGGTGAAATTGATCTCAGAACAGAACATGATTAGTTTTGGCCGGAAACAGCAATCAACATTAACTCATTATCGTGGATCAGTGTTGCAATGGAGGAAAAAAATCCATGAAGCAGAAGAAAAACATCCTTCTGGCAATTCAACATTAACAGAAGCTATGTCAACCACTTAGAGAAGAGGCAACCAAACAGTTCAGATGGAACCCTAACAGAAAAGCACTCTACAGTCATATCTCAGGTCAGTAATCCTTGGACAAATTGGAACTTTGACATCATATGAACCCAACCAGCACCTCAATAATCAACTTCAACATGGTTTATTGATCGCTTAGTGGGCTCAAATTGAAAAGAAAAACAACAAGAATACACGGTATACTCATTCAAAAATGGATGTCAGTCATGCGAACCTGAATATCCGCCAGAATAAGTAAAATTCGAACAAGTGTAGCAATCCGTTCAAGTTAACGTCTTGATTACAGAAACTGAAGGTAATACGGCATATCTCAAACGCAAGTCATGACAGAGACCTTTCCACCTAAAGAATATTACACCAAACTACGATCGTCTCCATTCGACCCTCCCACAAGTATTCAGTCGGCGTATGCAGCCTCGAAGAATCTTAGAACAGTCACTGACGCTGATTTTCGAAACACCCAAACGAAGAAGGAAGCCGCCCATGGGCTTCGAACAAGAAAGAAATAGACTTTCTACAAAGCCACCTAAAATGGGCTCATATTGGAGCTGGGCCTGAACAAGCCCACTGTATCCAAACCCTAACGCCACTCTTCCTGAATACGAAGAACCGGGAAAGAGCCATTTGACTAACGTGGGAACATTGAAAACAAGCAGGCCACCACCATAGAAAAAGAAACCCACCCACAGTGAGAAAGTTAGTCGCCAGGAGGTAAAATTACGAGAACCAAACAAAACACCATCTTCCCCCTTAAACTCAACGACAGGTCCGACCCCAAAGGTTTCTTGCAGGCCAGCACGAGGGAGAACCGAAGAAGAACCGAAATCAAAGAACGAGCCTTCGAGGCTTCTCACAAGAACAATACGATTACGAGTGGGCAGGGCCAGAGCACACATCAAGAAAAAGGACATGCAAGAAAACTTTCGCTCAAACACAAGATGACCTCGGCAAGATCAACAACGCGATTCTCACCAGCAGTCAGAGGCCCGTACGAGCCGCAACCCCCCCGTCAACCTCCGGATCGACGTGGATCGGCCCGCGATAGGGTTTCACCCCCTGCACCGAGACGCAACAACCAAAGCAAACCCAACCAAAGGCGCGGCCTCGCCGAGGAGAGAAGCACCACACCAGAGGCTAATGGACGACGGGCTCGGGCTTGCAGAATCGCCGGCGATCCCCACCGGAGTGGGCAAAGGTCCGTCCGGCGATGGGCCTAAACCCTAGATTTGGGCGAAGAGGGCGGCAGCAGCGACGGAAAGTAGGCGGCCTATCCACATCCCAAATCCCGCTCGACTGGATTTTTAATGGACTCCCGAGCCCAGTAGGCCCTCGAAGACCCGATATCGCCTTAATGGGCCCACCCCCCCCGGACCTATGGCAGAGGATGACCCATTCCCCATTACCGAACCGCTATCCTCTCCACGTCACCATCCCCTACTCCTAAACGGATACTTATTGGTACACCCTCATTAAAAAAAACCACCAACTCATATTTTAAAAATAAATATATATTTTACGGAATTATTTATCGCTCAGGACCTAATGGCAGAGGATCCCATTACCGGACCACTATTCTCTCCACGTCACCGTCTCTCCTCCCCCCTAAACGGATACTTATCGGTATACCCTCATTTAAAAAGCCGCCAGTTCATTTTCTTCTAGAAAATTGATATTTTAATGAATTATTTGCCATCCCTCAAATATAAACGGATACTTATTGGTATGCACATTAAAATACCACCGATTAATATTATTTTAAAAAGGCATGCAATTTTAAGAAATTATTTATATGGCCTTCTACTGTTTCTCGTCTTAATGGATCCACAGCGTCTGGACTTGTGGCAGAGGATAAGCCAAACCTCTCTACTGTTTCCACGTTACTATCCTTTTTTCATAAACGGATACTTACTGGTACCCTAAAATACCTCAAGAAAAACTACCAATTAATAATTCAAAAAAACTCTACTTATTTTTAAGGTATTACTTGTATGCCCTTTTAACGTGTCAACGCCTCCCCGTCTTGATGAACCCACAGCGTGTTCTTCGGAGATGATTTATTTGCCCATTAACAGTAACGGATACATATTGGAATACTCAAATACCCTCATAGTTTCTGAGGAATTATTTATATGTCCTCTTACTGTGTCAACGCTTCGGCATATTAAGCAGCAACCAGATCCCGAGAGGGAGGACAACGCCGCCTCTCACGTGGCAGGCGATCCGTTGGCCACGCGATGATGCGGGGGATGGGATACGGCCACGTGGGAGACGTGTGTCAGGGGTCGGCGGAGTAGATAAGAAGGCGGCAGTGGGCCCCAAGGGAACCGGAATCGAGAGCCTAAGCGGGAAGATCCAGATTCGAATTTCAAATATCTGCCGCCTATTTAGATTACAAATAGACACTTTCTTTTTTATCTGCAACTATTTACCGCTTATTATTTATATTATATTATAATTAATTATATTTTTTATTTATCTTGTCTTTTTTTTTTTCAAAACAAACTTTTTATTGAGTTTTCAATTGTCATGTGTATCGAAAGGATGTTGAAACTTATTATTAGGTGAGCTAAATAATTTCCTCTTTATGAAAATTTTTTATGTACAAAATATTTACCATTTAATACAAAGTCCCATATTCATTATCTTTTGTGCTCATTTTTATTTTCGTAAGGCTTATTGAATTGAAATGATCTTCCAAAAACAACCAAACTAGGTGAATTGGGTGAAAGTTGAACCCTGTAGCTATATAAACTTTATAAAAAAGGTAAAATCAACGTACATATAAATTTATGCTACTACAGCCACACCAATTTCTCAAGCATGTTGCAAAAAATGCCATGGATTTATGGGAAATATATTTCTAGCACAATGTGAGGCATTGAGAGGTTTGACTTTTGTATCATAGGTTTGTACCATTCAATGTGCCAACCATGGTATAGTTAATCCCATAAACATAGTTAAACATATATTAATATAATGAGATATTCTCTCTAAAATCAAGGGGAAAATATTCTTCGGAATATAAGAGCTAACACCCAAAAAAATAACCACTCTCCTTCTGAACTTTTTTATTCAAAGAGATTAAAAACAAAGTCTACAAAGGACTCCAAATTACATCAAAATGCATTCAAAAGAGGAGAAAAATTATTAAAGAGATTCCAAGACAAAGTGGAATGTCAATCCTTGTAACTTTTAATATATCTAGTTGAGTCAGATGAGGCAACAAAGAAACCAAGCAAGTTCTATGATTTCCACCACAAATAAAATGATTTTAAGGATATCTAGATTTAACCTTTAAAATGTTGGCTCTAGAACTTTATTATTGTGTGATAAAATTGAAAGTTCTTCTCACAACTTCAACATTTGGACAAATAACTGATTGAGATTTAGGTTGAAAGCATCTTCTAGTGGTTGTCAAGCCATAGAATTCTCTTTTGTAAAACTCTTGTTTCTAGATTCTCCATTGATCATTTTGTGCCTGCTTACCTATCGGCTGTTATTTTTATATTTCTCAATTTTATTGATTTTAAAATAGTCAATAGGCTACATTCAATGTCATTTAATAAGTCACTTACATAAATGAAATAAAGATATGTAGTTCTCTTATTACATAATAATCTTTCTTTGTGTATTTATTACTACTAAGGGATTCTTCTACTATTGTATTTTGAGTTTATATTAGACATCGCATGATTTTGAAGTGTAAACATACAGTCTCATATGATTTTATATCACGATGAATGTTCTATGTACTCATATTACATTTCATATGATGTTTATGTTGTCAATATTTAGTGCATGAGAGATATCGTAAGTCAATAACAAGCTACACATGAAAATAGTGAGACACGTGAAGAATAATATTTAGGTAAAAAAATATATTAGCATATATGATATATTAATGCATTAATATGCATTAATATATCATATATTTCATAATATAACTTAATATATTTTAATATTAAGTTACATTATGAAATAATGTAACTTGAATATCAAAAAATTAAGGTTATTAAATTTTTTTCTTGCAGATCCATCCTTGTTTATGTTGTCATTACATAGCCAACTTCTCATATTGGCATACTACAATATGCTAATATATTTTTTTACCAAATATTATTCTTCACATGTCTCACTATTTTCATGTGTAGCTTGTTATTGACTTATGATATCTCTCATGCACTGAGTATTGACTTTGTTATATTGTATTATCATATAACATTAATTTGATATACTAATATATTGTTATTGTTATATTATGCCACTCTACAATATTGACTTTAATATAATATACTATTTTTCAAGGTAAACTTGTTGAATTTTTGAATATTTTTGTTACTATATTTGTGCTATTTTATAGCACAAACATTTCATGCATTAAAATATTTTCACATTAATTTATTATGCTATCTATTCAAAATGATCTCTCTATATGTTTTTGTAAACTTATTTTAAATTCCAAAACTTAATATATGTAACTAATGATAAATTATGAAGCATACCTTATCTTTTCTTCCTAACATGCACATCTATTTTAAAATGAATAATAATTAATGAGTTTAAAATGACCATAATATTTGCCTTCTACATTTTATGTGTGTTGATATATGTTATATATTTGATTAACGTACTGGTTTTATTGTTAAACTTATGCTACTTTTCATGCTTTTCAAGATGAGCAATGTTGGTTGAAATCCTTTAAGTTGGTTGAAGAATTGACTAGTCAATTTGCATATATTTTGTAACCCAAAGAATAAAATTGGCAAAATTTGTCTAAGATCCTTAAAATCAGCCAAAGTTTACTCTCATTAATTGGTAACCATAATGTAAGTGCTTATTCAGTGAAAAACTAGTATCTAAGACATCTTCAAGATGCCATGTAATCATTTTGAGGACTAATCTTCTAAACATGGGGCTCATCACTTTCATGAAATAACTAGCATGTATGAGGGAATTTTAAGTGGTTTATCTCCATCCAACATCTAATCTTCTATTAATTCATTGTCCTTGAGCATCACCATACACATATTGTACATGAGCTAGAGCTCATGCCATATGTGTATGGCATGTCAAATCTTCTAGATATCTATAGGTCATTTAATTTTTTATACAATAACATAATGCTAATGTAGTAACAAGCTTAGGCAATATCATTTTAATGTGCCCACCTCCTTGGGTTCCTCGTTCATCCTTTATTTTTTTTCATTTATTTCATTAGGTAATATCGTTTAAAGCCAAATATCTGGCACGGTTCCCACCATGTCAGCGGCCATTGGCGGCGCTCCCAGCGTCAGTGATGAAGGGAAGAAGCTTGTTGACTCGGAGAGTGATCGCCGATCTCGACTCGGAGCGGAATCGGCCTTCCCTTCCCCTCCTCCACCCATGGACCAGTCTCGTCGACGGCCGCCCTCAGCGATAGACGGGACGGATTTTGAGGATAAAAAGGCAGCTTCTGTGATAAATCGACGGAGATTTGCTCTGGAATTCCCTCACCCTCATCTCGCTCCTGGTGGTGCTGCTCGGATGGGATCTTCTCTTCATCTGCGCCCTCCTCTCCCCATTTCGTTCATCTCTTCCTCCACCCGCCTCGTCCTCTGTCCCCGCCGAGACCTCCGCGGCGGCGGCGGCGGCGGAGTGCGCACTGCCTGCGCCGCGCTCGATCGGTCCCAGCCGGCAAGTTTCTTCGGCTTGCGATCTGATTTAGGGTTCCGTCTTCCTCGAAAGTGGAATTTCTCCTCTCTGGTGATCGTGTTCTGAATTGGACTTTACTCGTTTCAGGGAGACGTTTCGAAGGCCAACTATCAGCCCGGACCCATCGATGTCCTCCTCCTCAAGTTTTTCCGTCGGAAGATGGCGGAGGTGAGTCGTCGGAACCGTCGCTTTTTCCCTGGATGAAGTCGCAGACGTGGGAGAACTCGAGTAAAGCTCAGAAAATCCAGATTCCGACAGTGATAGCCATTGGGCAACATGTAGGAATGAATTTCTAAATAAAATTTATAGGTCTAGATCTTCGCCAGGGATTCAGACTCATTTCCTGTATCCTTATCAGATTTTAGTGGGGCAATCTTTGGATGATTTCTCGCAGAAAACAGGGCGGCGCTTGGGGGTACTCAAAAGGGATTTCAGTAGTTATCTCCTCTCTGTTTGCTAGAGTACCCACATCATCATTCATTTATTTGTTGAGGCCTGAACTCATTTACTCTATTTTCCTCAAAATTTTTCGTCAAAGTTATCAATGTATGTGACTAATTTCTTTCCACTGTCATGGGACTAAATACAGAGCAGACTGAAAATGTGAAACTGGGATGCACAGAAGGCCATTATATCTTCTATTTCATTTTATTTTGCTTTAGAACTTCATGCGCCATAAGCTTTTGTTTCATAAGCTTATGCGCCCTCACAGTTGTTCTCCCTGCTTTAAAAGCTATAGGAGGTTGGATGGGACTCACAAAAGCCTGGATACGATGGACTGATGGAGGTCGTGAACCAGCTCATGATGAAAGGAAGCAAGCCAGAAGTTGAGCGATCAGCGGTATCATTATCAAATCTGTCTCATAGCAATGGATGTTGAATTTGATTATGGGACTTGTATAATCGTTGCATTCATTCAATCTAGCACACGAGCATCTGATTTTGCTGAGGACTTTTCCTCTTTTATCTTGGATTCTTCTCCTAGATGGTTCCTTGGATAAATAATTCTTATATTCTATCTTTTCTCATAATAAGGATCGATAGCTTTTCTCATGGAGAATTACAGTCGTCGTGCGTTTTCATAGCTTGACAGTAAGTGGATGAAGAATTATTCTGCTTTTGTGTGATAATTCATTTTAATCAGTATGATATCTGCAAAAAATCATGATTTCAGATGCTCAGATAGTGTTATTCTTTGATCAGATGTAACCATGCCATGATTCTTGAACTATCCTTCCTCTTCATTGTCATCAGATATGGAATGATTCCCATTCTAGTGCTATTTAGGAGGCTGGGAACTGTTATTTTTCCTTGAAGAGGGGAGCTTGACCTTTCTTCTTGTTGCAGGTCCAGGTACTAAGATCTCTGTTTCCTCCATACCTACTGGAACTCTTTCAACTGCTCATAACACCAATTGGAGGGGGGAAACCAGCTGCTCTGCTGCTTGGTAAGCTAATCTCTCTCTCCCTCACCAGATTTTTTTAGGGATGATTTATGATCCCATTTTATTTCCACAAGTGGTAGCTCAGTTAAAAATGGAATACTCCCGTCTCTATTTCCAGCAAGGGCGACGGCTATATTATGTCAATGGCTTATGGGGAGATGCACTGTCAACTCCGTTGACCTTCCAGATGGGTCCTCTTCCACAACTGGGGTACTCTTCTACCACCCTCATTCCAGATGGTGATGGTGACTTCTGCATTAATTATTAATGACTTAAAGACCTTTTTACTAAAAACACCCGCATAGGTATTTGTGGAAAGATGCAAGTATTTGGAGGAGAGTAAATGCGTTGGAGTTTGCATCAACACCTGCAAGCTTCCAACTCAGGTAATATCTTTGATCCTTTGCCCAAATGTAGCCCAAGGATGCCATGTTTAGGTATTTTGGTACAATTATCCATAATTAATGGTGTTGGCCATTACCTCTTTCTTGGGGTGATTAATTTATAGAGGATGATAGATGGGACATTATAGTCCCCTCCTCAGAACTTATTTTCTTGTGTAACGGGGTTATTCTAGGCTGACGCTCCATCCTTACGGTTGTCTTATAAAGTTTTCCTTAGGTGAACTGAAAGTTCTATTTAATAGCTCAAATACATCTACCCTAAAGAACCCTATATTCATTAAATTTTTATTAAACTTTTTTAGGGTTTTATTTTAAATTTAACATATACAACGGAAATAACTTATCCCACTAATTGGAATCAGTGAGAAATCACAAGGGTCGCCAGCCATATACTTAATGGACCTAATTTTAGCTCACTTGATGTGGGAACGGGGATGGTCAATACATGGCAATTATGATGTTAAGATGCAGTAAATTTGTGTCTAGTTTCTACCGCATGACGATCAGTATGAAGTCTTGTTCCTTCATTTTCTCTCACCAGCCATCTAATCTTGTCTGCGATCCTCCTTTCAGGCTTTCTTCAGAAACCACATGGGAGTCCCTTTGCTGATGGAACCGAACTTCCAGGACTACAGCTGTCAGGTGATCGACTGTGTATTTAATTTTTTCTCAGAAAAAATGATATGGGGAAAGAAAACTTTGATTGATATAAACAAATGAAATCAGTAGATGGTTGGCCAATTTCTAATACCCCATTATAACCGGAGGACGGGAAAATTAGGTTGGGTCAGGTGGCAAATGGGGCGTCAGCCCAGCCCAGACTGGCCCATTTCTAGTGCCATCTTTGCTAGACCTGCCCCAGCCTTGATGAAGGGCCATTTTTTCATGCCATTTTTGTGAATAATTTCTATCTCAAGCTTCCCCCACCTTTGTTTCAACAGTTCAAGTTTGGGGTGGCCCCCCCGGAGCCTGCTGACGATAAGACCCTTCTGGAGCCCTGCTTGGAGATCTGCCCGAACGCCACTCGTCGCCGGGAGCTTAGCACAAGGGCTTCAGCTATGCAATGCCCAAAGGCATAATCTCTCCCTTGTATCCTCATTGAACAAGTAACATGCAAATATGATAAGAACCTACTTAAAGCAGAAAAATGTGGGACACCAAGAGGCTCAATTGGGTACCCAAAAAATCGACCACTTGTCGTTCAGCAAACTATTTTGTGGATACAAAACTAAAAATCACATGCAGTTCTTAATAATAATTAGCTGTGATCGCTGGAAGTTCACTGAATTCATCTCTCACAACACAGATTCATGTGAAAAGTAAGTAGCTTGCCATGCATTTATGGGAAATGATTATCAGCACATGCCAGGAGGGCCACAGACGGCGCACATTTCCTTCACCCAAGGCAAGTAAAGATGGTGGCTTTAACTTGGGCAATATCAAAACAAGGACTTTACAGTGGGCTTGAAGGTTGCTGACTTCAGCACGCCCTTCTGTTGCGAGATCCTGGTGTGATAGCAAGCACATGAGCCCATCAGTAGTTGACATAAATGGCTGGAAGAAGGGAGGACGACCGATCCAAGTGGGCCCAGTACTGGGTTGCAGGTGGCAGGCTGACTGCCCTTAAAATAAGGGAGCCTATGAACCCATTGACATTCAGAGGGATTACAAGCAGAGAAGAGTACAAAACATGTTGCCATTTTGGGCCGAAACTCACAAGTTCTCTGGTGAATGGGAAAGCATGGGGCACGTGTGAAGGATATCATCGATCCCAGCCCGAGGGTCGCCGTCTTTCCCGGGGCTTCTCCCTGGAACAGCAAAGAGAGGAACAGAAAGATGATGCCTGGTTAGTTATGTAGTCAGTGTATTATGTGATGAAAAAAAAAAAACGCTCATTCCACATGACCCCAATAGGGGAACTATTGCACCATATTCTATATTTGGCATATGCATGGCATCTAAATGAACCAATAGCTCATGAGAAAATAATTTCGAACCTTTCAGAGGCCCTTTGACTTCTATTTTCGTTCGAGTTGACCCCAGGATTTGCTCGAGATGTGGAGTCAACAGCAGGGGCAGCTGCTGGTCTGTATGGCTCTCCACCAATAGAACCCCCTGAAACAAAACCTGAGAGCACTGGCCTCTTGCTGGGCAATGTATTTGATTCACTTCTACTCTCGGTCTGCGAGTTGGAAGATGCGGAGACAAAGCTGCTCTTAAACTGAGCCATCATTCCTGTTCTCAGGGCATTTACTGTTGCCGTCCTATTTGAAACAGATGGTGGTGCTGTGTTCGTTGACTCAGCACTGTATCCAATACCGAGGCCAAAGTCAACTCCACGCACACCTCTTCCACCAGCCCTTCCTCTGCCTGCACCCTTCTTCCCGCCTGTAATGGCCCAAGTAGGAAAAAGAGCGACATGAAACGAGATCCGAGGTGTTTTGAGACACCATTAAAATGAGAACAGAAAATGACCACGTACCTGACCCTTTACGTGCATCCCTTTTGGACTTGAACCTTCCATCCTAAAAAATTTCAAACGATTAAAAACATATCAGAATATTATCCAAATGCTTGTGGAAAAAGTGCCACTTGCAGATTTTACTTGTATTCGTATCTGTCACCAAGCTAGTGTGTTGTGTGCAAGAACATCAGGTGCATGAAAAGGGAATGTGTGATGATAAAAGAGAAGGGGAAAGTATTACGTAAGCATACTATTATAGAATAAAAATTGAGACGAGAAACTTTTTGGGGGCAACAAGTAATAAAAGACGAGTAGTCCTTACTGAGCCTCGAGTAATCAAGACATCATACACATGAGCATGAAAAAAATGTACCATATCTAACAAGCAATGTAAGTTCTTATCTGAATTTAGTTCTAATGGCGAGGAACCAGAGGTGAATTATTAGAATCATAAGTAAACAATAGGATACTCATATGATGCCAGTTTGATAGAATGCTTTACCTTCATGGCAAGATCCGTCAATTCAGCAGGCACATTTTGACCAGCAGCAACTAAACTATTTACCAATTCTCCGGCGAATCGGGCTTCTTTCTGTGTGATGAGGGTATATGCAACCCCATCTTTATCTCCAGCACGACCGGTTCTTCCAATTCGGTGAACATGCATGTCCATATCTCTGGCAATATCGAAGTTCACAACTGACTTTAATGATTTGATGTCCAGTCCACGTGCAGCGACATCAGTCGCAATAAGCACATGGAAAATTCCAGCTTTAAACTTTTGCAAGGTCTCCATACGTGAAGCCTGGTCTTTATCACCATGAAGAGCAGCAACCTTGAAACCTTTTTGGATCAACTGCGATTCAACCTCATCTACAGTAGCCTTTTTAGAAGCAAACACAAGAACATCTCCCTCGTCAATCATTTCTGGAAGCTTTTCAAGAAGCCAAGGCAATTTGTCTGCATCTGATGGGATTACATTAACCACTTGAGTAATATCTTCATTGGCCCTTCCAACCTCACCAACTGTAACTCTGACAGGATCTGCTAGGATTTCTCGAGCTAAACGCTCAACTTTCTGTGGCATTGTTGCTGAAAATAGTAAAGTCTGTCGGTCAGGTCTAATCTGACCAACAATTGACCTAATCTGTGGTTCAAATCCCAGATCAAACATCCGGTCAGCTTCATCAAGAACTAGGTATGTTGCCCTCATCATGGTCAATGCCTTCATTTTTAGCAAGTCAATTAATCTCCCAGGTGTTGCAACCACTATTTCACAACCAGCCTTGAGTTCTTTGAACTGTTCTAGTTTAGACATGCCACCATAGACAGCTGAGACCCGGATACCATGGGACTTTGAAAACTTTTTTGACTCTAGGTAGATCTGATGTGCTAATTCTCTAGTAGGTGCACATATAACTCCAATGGGACCCTCTTCCTTCTTAAGTTCAGGCTGGTCCATTATATGAACTATCATGGGAAGCACAAATGCAGCAGTCTTACCGGAACCAGTTTTTGCAATGCCAATAATATCTCTTCCAGACAGTATAATTGGTAATGCTTGACATTGTATCGTGGTTGGCTTCTCATAGCCCTGTTTGGAAATAGCACTCATTAACGTGGAAGAAAACCCACAATCTTCAAACTGTTTGACTGGTTTTGGCACATCGAGTCCTGAAACCCTTATACCAAGACTTTTTCTGTATTCTGCAACCTCCTGTTCGGTCATTCCTGGCATAGGATAAGAAAAAAGTGTCATGCCTAGACACTTCGAAACCTGCCTTTTCATAATCCAGTACTCAAAAATAGGCAACGAAAGAAAAAAAGTACAAAAAGTGAACAAGAAGAGCAAGGGAAGATGAAATAGACAGATCAATAGGAAAAGAAGCAATATGCCGTTCACGTATAGTTATTTTCTGCGAAAATCAGCAACCATTGCATTTCCATAAGAACTGAAAAATTATACCCCTAATCGCCAGAGAAATAAGAGTGCTGAGTTTTATTCCTCATCAAGACAACTCATTAGCCTCAATCATATGCGTTAACCCCACTGCCTGAGTTCTTGAACTGGCTATCATAGCATTCCCAGTAAAATGAGAGGCGTTTTCAGTCCAAAAATAAGCACAAAACGGTAAATATATCACCCCAAATATCAAGATATATCAGTGAGGCTTCGAAAAATGTTGGACAGGAGAACCAGTGAAGCTTCGAAAACAATCAAAAGAAAAAAGGGAAATAAAGGAAAATAAAACCACATATGACACCGTTAATTCCTCTGTGATCCTCAATCAGTTCCAGATCATTTGGCTCAGATTTATTACTAAACATCGAAGTAACCTACGATTTAAACTTTAAAACTGACTGACAGCAGCTAATAGTGTATAGCACAGCCCTGTAAGAGCATGGAATCGCTTAAAATCCATCCAGAATTTCTCCAGATGGTAGGCTGAACAGGAGCTCTTCTAGAGAGGATCCATCAAGTTTCTCCTAGTGAGAACAGTTCACACCGTTCATCATAAAGATTGCTACTCTCACGCGCATTGAGGGAAAAATTCCAGTTCCTGTTAAAAACAACGAGTCGCATTATATTTGACCTATGAACAATGGGTCAAAAAGTTCATAAGCAACTTGGTTCTCCAATAACGAAATTTTTTATCTCGGTGGAGCTACATTCGCGAATACTATTACAAGCCCTTAGCTAGTTAACCCAGCATTGGAAAGTCAAAAACATCTTCAGCAACTAACTTCTAGAAGGCGCTTAATTTTTTTTCCAATCACTCTCTCTCCAAATGTCTACTGCCATACCCGTGTAGCACAAATTTATGTTCTTGATAAAAAAAAGAGTAAACCTAGAGTCAGTAAATCATAACGTTATCTGGCAACTCATTCCAAAACCTTTGAATCTTTTTGGACAAGCTATCGCCTCATCCATTTTAGCAGCAACATCAATGGTTGAGGGAGATTAGATTTAAACATGCCTTTTCATCTCAGCAGCCTTCTAAAGTAGAATAAAATAATCAATCCAGGGAATGCAAATTATTCTAACTAAAAAGAATAAACTGGAGTCCATTCAGAAAAGTAAGTTTTCGCAGGCTGTTTCTTTTCCCATTACATTTTGTAAGCTGATTCACTGAAGCTCGCACATTGACAGCTTACAGGATCTCGGAAATTTGGTTTAACCCTTCGTGCTGAGTCGTAAGAAATAACAGATAATCACATTTCTATAGCAGGACGGAATTCATGAACTATTTGACCGACTTTGTCTAAACAAGAACAGGTGAAAATATTGTTCTCTTAAATATGTACCTGATATGGAGGGCTTTTCGTCATAAAAGTCCTTGTTGAACGATTCATAGTCGATACAGCTATGATCCAGGGCCGGTATAGGCTCGATTTTTTTCTTGTCTAGAACCACCGGGTTGTCATCGGAGTCGTACTCCACCATCCCGGCATCTACAGCCTTAGCCGCTGCGTACACCTCCTCGTCCGAACCGTACCCCGCGTGAAGGGCATCCGAGGCCAAGGTCAGAACGACGTCCTTCTTCGCTCTCAGGAAGCTATCCATGGGGTCATCCTCGTCCTCTTGGAATCTGTCTCCCTTGTCCTTCTTATCGTCGACGGTGGTCGAAGGCGCCCGCTGCATTTCCTCCTGAATTCCCTGCATGAACGCATCCAGGGGATCAATCTCCTCATCTTCCGCACCCCCACTCTTCGACGTATGGCCCTCAGGGCCATCGGACTCGTATTCAATCTCGTCGACATCGTTGTCCTCATAGTTGTCATGGACGCCACCGCCGCGGGAGGAGGGGGGCACGTAGAGCCGCTGCGGAGCCTGGGAGCGCTCGAAGCTGTAGGTTGCGGGCCGGTTGATGCCGAAGCCCTCGAATCCGAATTTCCTCTTCGACATGAATTACCAGACCTTCAAGAACCCTAGTGACCTAAGCTGAAGCCTGGGAATCGGACGTCCGAAAGATTCCTTCTGGGCGACGATAAGCACCAGCTAGGGTTCGGTGCTTTCGAGTTCGCACTGACGGACGCCGCCGGAACTGCAGGGAGCTTCGGCAGGAACCGCCTGGGCTTGCAGGAGAGGATCGGAAAGGGCTACAGAGAAGGGGAGAAGGTCCAAGCTGACTGAATATTTCTCTCCTGTAATGAATTATAAAAAAGTACCACCCAGATTTAAATATCTACAAAACCCTTACACATGTTTATCTGTTTTTATACCCCCAAAGGCCAAATCTGTAACGGTTTGATCTCATAGATTACAACTTGTGGGATCAAAAACACCATTCCTATGACGCTATTTTCCGTAAATACTAATAATTCTACATCAACATGTAAATTACTAGCTTCGAGATATCAAATTTACCAAATTTCAGATTTCAACAATTATGAGACTCAAATATATCCCTCAAATTCTTATTCGAACAATTAAAATTATTAATATGAATTTGTATCAAATTAAATTCATGT